>CM070777.1:24042740-24249268 GCA_036346955.1 Dipus sagitta | reverse complement strand
GTCGGTCACGATGGCTCTCGAGAGCCTGCAAGTGCGTGAACAAACCCTCAGAGTACACGTTGGGAACCCGACGCTCCTAAGTCTTCCTGGCCTGGCTTCAGCAATTTTGCCCTGGGCCTATAAGGCATGAAGAATGTGCATACTTGCATACGGGTTTTACTCATATTCTGTTTGCCCTCTCGAACTTGGGACACTTCTGTGTGTCTGCTGCCTCAAACAGACGTCAGTCCTCCGGCTAGAAAGGGGCTCAGGACTCATAGGTAGTGTCTCACTTCACCTGTAAGCTCTGCATGTCGCATGCGCATGTGACCACTTATGTCACGTGTGTGTCAGGGGCCTCCTTTCCCTAGCGCACAGAGATTCCCTGCATGGTCGTGGCGTTCTGTCGGTCCGAAAAGCTCCCGATTCCCTGACCTAGGCTGAGAGCTTGCTCTCAGCCTAGGTCAGGGAATCGGCTGTCTTCAGAAAATGGGTCAGTTTTATCCCATCCACAAAGGCGGCTGAGGCACGGCCATATGCCTGCCCGAGTCGCTGTTGCTCACATTGAGCAATTTTTTCGGGTTCACCCCCTCACGTACAAGTGTTGAGCCTACTGGAATGGGGATGTCTGAAATGTGAGGGAGCAGGGCCCGGAGGGTGTGTTTCTCTGGGAATCAGAGAGCTCCAGAAAGTATCCTTTAATTGGCTGAAGGAGGAGGGCCTCCACGAGTGCCGGGCCAGCTGACAGACCAGGTGAGGCTTCCTCACACATCAAACATTCGGACATTTGAAAATCGTCGAGAACGCCTGAATCCACTCGCGTGGACTGCCCACTTTCCCCTGTCCCTGGTGATGATGAGGTGTCCCCTTTTCTGAACCGTGCAGGGATGCTGGTCCAGCTTTCTTGAGAGAGAGGCTGACAACTCCAGGACTTCTAAGGAGCGGTGCTTTGCTTCCACCCAATGACACAGGCGGCAGGAGTCTTGCTTCTGGGTGGAACGCCACTCACATAGGTTCTTCAATTCCTTCTGGACGTGTTTGCAATAGGATTTGAATCAGAATAAAATTCCCAGGTACACATGACAGGTGCTGGGCAAGGAGGCCGTCACTCTTCAGTAACCTGTGTTGAGCACATTGACGTCCCCCCGCCCCCACAAGGAAAAGAAAGTATTTTACTTCTTTAAATGTGAGAGAGAAACAGACAGAGATAGGGAGGAGAAAGGGAGAGATAGAGGGAACTGGCACACTGGGTGCCCTACCGCACAGGAGCGCCCCCTTGTGCATCGGGCTCGCATGCGTCCCGGGGATGCGAACCGGGTTCCTTTGGCTTCCCAGCAAAAAGCTCTAACCGCCAGGCCATCTCCCGGTTCCCACAGTGCCCGTGCCTGGTCTCCTTTCCCTTGCTGTTTTCCAGCTATTCCTGAGCTCCACTAGCGGCTGAACTGGAATTCAGGACGTAGCCTGAACTTGTCATCATTGTGAGGAGCAAGTGAGGCCACAGCAAAGTATAACTGTGTTCCCAGTGGAGCCTGTGTTACGTACTTACCGTATATTCCTTGATGTGTGTGAACGTTGCTCAGTGAACCAGGGGCACGTCCGTGATTTTCCAATACTTCCCGTTTTGGCCCTTCGTTCCACCTGCACCCACTGTCGGGTCACGATGGCTCTCGAGAGCCTGCGAATGCGTGAACAAACCCTCAGAGTACACGTTGGGAACCCGACACTCCTAAGTCTTCCTGGCCTGGCTTCAGCAATTTTGCCCTGGGCCTATAAGGCATGAAGAATGTGCATACTTGCATACGGGTTTTACTCATATTCTGTTTGCCCTCTCGAACTTGGGACACTTCTGTGTGTCTGCTGCCTCAAACAGACGTCAGTCCTCTGGCTAGAAAGGGGCTTAGGACTCATAGGTAGTGTCTCACTTCACCTGTAAGCTCTGCATGTCGCATGCGCCTGTGACCACTTAAGTCACGTGTGTGTCAGGGGCCTCCTTTCCCTAGTGCACAGAGATTCTCTGCATGGTCGTGGCATTCTCTCGGTCCGAAAAGCTCCCGATTCCCTAACCTAGGCTGAGAGCAAGGGGACTTTCACAACTTTAAAAAATATTTTTATGGGGACCTGGAGAGATGGCTTAGCGGTTAAGGCACATGCCTGCAAAGCCAGAGGACCTATGTTCGATTCCCAGGACCCACGTAAGTCAGATGCACAAGGTGGCACATGCATCTGGAGTTCGTTTACAGTGGCTGGAGGCCCTGGTGTACCCCTCTTCGATCTGTCTCCCTCTCTCTCTCTCTTCTTTTTTTTACTGTCTCTCAAATTAAAAAAAAACTTTAAAAATTTTTTTTATGAGCAGGATATTGTGGCGCATGCCTTTAATCCCAGCACTTGGGAGGCAGAGGCAGAAGGATTGCTGTGAGTTTGAGGCAGCCTAAGACTACATCGTGAATTCCAGTTCAGCCTGGGCTAGAGTGAGACCCTACCTCAGAAAACTAAAAACAAAAAGAAAAATTATATATTTTGAAAGATGGAGTGGCGAGAGGGAGAATGGGGTCATCAGGGCCTCTGCCACTGCCCACACACTTCAGACATACGTGCCACTTTGTGCATTTGGCTTTCCATGGGTATTGCGGATTTGAATCCAGACAGGCAAGCATTGCCAGCAAGCACATTTAACTACTGAGCCATCCTGCCACCCCTCCTGTTCAGTTTGCTTTCCTGCTTCTCTGCTTTCATCACTTTTCAGGGCCTACTCCCCGTTCCTCAAGCTGTGGCCGCAGGGGCCTTGCTGCTCTGGAGCATGCCAACGCACTGCTACAGCCTCTGTTGCACCCTTGAGTACACCTTACCTTTCTGCCCATGCCTCGCACTGTGGGTGGGTTTCTGCTTTAATGCATTTGCCTCCCCTCGCTTTCCTTTAAAAAAAAAATGTGTGTGTGTGGGGGGGGGGGTGGGAGGCTGGAGAGATGGCTTAGAGGTTAAGGCGTGTGCCTGCAAAGCCAAAGGACCTCCGTTCAATTCCCCAGGACCCATGTAAGCCAGATGCACAAGATGGCCCATGTGTCTGGAGTTTGTTTACAATGGCTGGAGGCTTTGGCATGCCCATTCTCTTCTTCTCTCTCTGCCTCTTTCTCACTCTCTCTAATTAAAAAAAAAATATTGTGTGTGTGCACACTTATACATATGATTCCAGGTAGGTACCACAATGCTCGGCATTTATTTTATATGGGTTCCTGGAATCAAACTCTGGTCCTCTTCCTTGCCAGTGAAGCACTTTCCTGACTGAGCTATTTCCCCAGCCCCCTCCCTTCACTTTCTTTAAAAAAATAAAAATAAGGACTGGAGAGATGGCTTAGTGGTTAAACGCTTGCCTGCGAAACCTAAGGACCCCGGTTCAAGGCTCAATTCTCCAGGACCAACATTAGCCAGATGCACAAGGGGGTGCGTGCGTCTGGAGTTTGTTTGCACTGGCTGAAAGCCCTGGTGCGCCCATTCTCTCTCTCTCTCTCTCTGCCTCTTTCTCTCTCTGTCACTCTCAAATAAATAAAAAAAAATGAACAAGAAAAAAATTAAAAACAACAATAAAAACATTTTTTAAAACTTTTAAAATTTTTGTTTGAGAGAGAAAAAGAGAGGGAGGGAGGGAGGCAGATAAGAGAATGGGAGCACCAGGGCCTTCAGCTGCTGCAAATGGACTCCAGACACACGCACCACCTTTTGCATCCAGCTTACATGGGTCATTGGGAATCAAACCTGGGTCCTTTGGCTTCTCAGGGAAGCACCTTAACAGCTAAGCCATCTCTCCAGCCCAAAACATTTTTTTGTTTTACGAGGTAGGGTCTCACTCTAGCCCAGGCTAACTTGGAATTCACTGTGTAATCTCAGGGTGGCCTCGAACTCACGGTGATCCTTGTACTTTTGCCTCCTGAATGCTGGGATTAAAGGTGTGTGCCACCATGCCTGATGGCCCAAAACATTTTATTTTTATTTATTTATTTATTTTCAATTTTTATTTTTTCAAGGTAAGGTCTCACTGTAGTGCAGGCTGACCTGGAATTCACTATGGAGTCTCAGGGTGGCCTGGAACTCACAGCGATCCTCCTACCTCTGCCTCCTGAGTGCTGGGATTAAAGGTGTGTGCCACCACGCCCAGTTCCCAAACCATTTTATTTTACTTATTTTTGACAACTTCTATGCAATAAACCATGATAATTCCCTCTCCTTCCCATTTTATTTTATTTTATTTTATTTGATGAGAGAGATGTTCAGATAGAGACAGAATAGGCATGCCAGGCTTCTAGCCACTGCAAACGAACTCCAGACGCATACACCACCTTGTGCCTCTGGTTTGACATAGGTACTGGGGAATTGAACGTGAGTCATTTGACTCTGCAGGCAAGCACTTAACCAGTAAGCCATCTCTCCAACCCATCTTCTTTCACTTTCTAAACCATTTTGCTTCATAGTGTTTATGCACCTAACATTCTCTTGTTAGTGCTTATTACATTTCTTCCACTATAAGGCGGCCTTCCTACAAGGAGACATCTTTTTTTCTCACTTGTCTACAATGTGATGAGAAGAGACTAGATCATCTGTTCTCTGGCTGGCTGGCTTCAGCTGTGTTGCTAGACAGTGAGGCTGGACGTGTGCTCTCCAGAAGAAATCCCTGCCACTCAGGACTCCCGGGTACAGGTCTCTCTGACTAGGCCCTCAGCAGTCACAGCTGGCACTTGGCTTGTGTGGCATACTCACGTAGCAAGTGGCTTCCCCTCACTGAAACGGCCCCAGCCTGCCTCCTGGGATACACTCGGGGCCTGCCTGGAGCTCTGTGGGTAAAAAATCGGTTGGTTGTCCTCTGATGTCTGTGTCCAGTCTGTTGGCTCCAGATAACATGTTAGGGCTTGGCCCTCACAGGAGCCAAAGGGTAGGGGTGCATAGTGATGATGTCACCACTGCTGATGTGTGAGGATCCCTTGCTGACTTGCATTACTTGTTTCCTGACTCAGCCCACCGGCTCCAGGACTCCCCCAAGTTCTGGAGAGGAGAGGTTAACATCTGGGGATGCTGACACGGCCTGAGAGGAGGGCTGCTGCAGGAAGGTGTGCTTCTGGAACAACCACGTGACCCTCTGTCACCACCTGCTGGCCACACCAGTCAGTGCTGGTGGTTCTGGGCCATTGGCTAGAAGTGGCTAGAATAGAGCTCAACCCCGTCCCTGCCTTCTCTGGAGCCACAGGGGCCACTGTGAACACACAAGGAAACCTTTATCACCCCATAGGTCCTCCATTTAGGGGAGAGGTGGAGCAGCGAAGGCCATTCTCTTCAGAGATGCTCCAACTGCCTGGGAGAGTTAGCCAGGCCCAGGTTCACAGCCCATCTCCATTTTCCTGGTGTACAGCCTGGGGCAAGTTGCCTCTCCAAGGCGGCCTCCCAGAGTGGTTGGGAAAGTGACAACATCTTAGCTGGGCCCTGGCCGAGGCCAGCTCCCCTCACAGAGACAAGACTGGGCCTCTGATGGTGTGGGACAATGTGTGTCAAGCAGTTTCCTCCCCACCACTTAGTGTGAACCCCACTACTGCCTTGAGCACCCATAGCAGCTTTCTGAGGGGAGGTGTCTCCCCGACCAGAGGACGCATGACACTGGTCCAGGTCCGAGGTGAGGAAATGAGCAAAAATAGTCCGTTCTGTAGCTGTGTCAAAGACCAAGGCTGAAGGTTGAACTCCAGGGCTGTGAGCAAATGAGTTCTCCAGGACCCAGGGACTCCATGATGCCTACATGCATGTGCCAGGGAGCTGTAGCCTCTGCCAGGGTCCAGCTAGATTGTTACTTTCCCAACCACTCTACGTGGCCGACTGCAAACCTGCTGTGGAGAACGCAACTTGGCCCAGGCTGCACATTACACCTTTTCCTACCTCCTCTCCCAACACCTCCTGCTGCTCTTCCAGCCTTGGCAGTGACAGGGCATGTGAGGCCACAGAGGCTAAGAGTCCCTCGGGATGGACACTGGTACAGTGTGAGGCTCGTACCTGTGGTATCACACTGCCATTCCCTCTCCTTTTTTTGGTTTGTCGAGGTAGGGCCTATCTAGCCCAAACTGACCTGGAATTCACTCTGTATTCTCAGGGTGGCCTCGAACTCACAGTGGTCCTCCTACCTCTGCCTGCGAATGCTGGGATTAAAGGTGTGTGCCACCAACACCAGATGCTTGCATCACTTTTGTTTCTAGCTTATGTGGGTGTCTTGAAATTGAACCCAGGTCAGCAGGTTTTGTAAGCCAAGACCTTTAACTGCTTTAACTGCTGAGCCAACTTCCCAGTCTTTATGTCCTTCAATTTCTCCCTCCCTCTCTCTTTTTTTTTTTAGGTAGGTCCCTCTCTAGCCCAGACTGACCTTAAACTCACTATGTAGTCTCAGGCTGGCCTCGAACTCATAGTGATCCTCCTACCTGTGCCTCCTGAATGCTGGGGTTAAATGCGTGCGCCACCATGCCTGGCTCCTTCAAATTTCTTGAAGTAGAAATAATGAAATATGGGGCTGGAGAGATGAGTCAGTGGGGAAATGTACTTTATGTGCAGTTCTGAGTACCTGAGCTTGGATTCTCAGGCTCCATGTAAAAGCCAGAAACGGTGGCAGGCTTCTGTAATCCCACTGGGTCTACAGAGAGGAGAGGCAGACACCAGAGAATTTCCCAGAAGCTCAAGAGTGGAGCAGTGAACCACAGACCCTAGTTCAAATGAAGTGGAAGGGGGCGTGATGCACACCTTTAATCCTAGCACTCGGGAGGCAGAGGTAGGAGGATCATCATGAGTTCAAGGCCACCCTGAGACTATATAGTGAAGTCCAGGTCCGCCTGGGCCAGAGTGATACCCTACCTTGAAAAACCAAAACAACAAATGAAGTGGAAGGTCAGGACTTAAAGTTCTCCTCTGACCTCCACACATGCACCATGTAACTTGCATGCTCACGCACACATGAATATACACACAGCAAATAAATAAAAAAATAGGGCCGGGCATGGTGGCACATGCCAACACTTGGGAGGCAGAGGTAGGAGGATTGCCAACAGTTCGAGGCCACCCTGAGACTACATAGTAAACTCCAGGTCAGCCTGAGCTAGAGTGAAACCCTACATCTAAAAAAAATAATAAATAAATAAATAAATTAGTAATAATACTTAATCCCAGCGCTCAGAAAGCAGAGGATTGCTGTGAGTTTGAGGCCACCCTGAGACTACAGAGTGAATTCCATGTCAGCCTGGGCTAGAGTGAGACCCCACCTTGAAAAACCAAAACAATAAAAAATAATAATAATGGGCTGGAGAGATGGCTTAGTGGTTAAGCACTTGCCTGTGAAGTCTAAGGACCCCGGTTCGAGGCTCAACTCCCCAGGACCCATGTTAGCCAGATGCACAAGGGGGTGAACGTGTCTGGAGTTTGTTTGCAGTGGCTGGAGGCTCTGGCACACCCATTCTCTATCTCTATCTGCCTCTTTCTCTGTCACTCTCAAATAAATAAATAATTTAAAAAAATAATAAATTTGAATATGCAATAGATTCCTGTGGATTCATATCCAAAAGGCAGAAAGATATAGATTAAAAAAAAAAAACTGAGCTGGAGAGATGGCTCAGCCATTAAGGTGCTTACCTGCAAAACCTAAGGACTTAGGTTCGATTCTCCAGTATCCACATAAAGCCAGACGCACAAGGTGGCACATGCATATGGAATTTGTTTGCAATGGCTTAGAGGCTTTGGTGCCTCCATTCTCTCTCGGCATCTTTCTCTCTCTCAAAATAAAATAAAAATTACCAACCTGTCCCCAGCCACCTAGTTTCCTTCTGAGGCAACTGACGTCTTGTGTGTCTTTTCTGAGGCAATCTGTACCTTAAATAGCATGTTTAAGTGAATGAAATGGGGGTCAAACCCAAGGCCATGTGCCTCATTTCACTTTGTGCATCTGGCTTTATGTGTATCCTGGGGAATCAAACCTGCACCCACAGCCTTTGCAAGCAAGCGCCTTTACTGCTGAGCCTTCTCCACAGGCCTTCTGAGCCTCATTTCAGCACCCAAATCACCACTTTTTTTTCTTTCTTTTTTTTTTTTTTTTTTTTTGGTTTTTCGAGGTAGGATTTCACTCTAGCCCAGGCTGACCTGGAATTCACTCTGTAGTCTCAGGGTGGCCTCAAACTCACGGCAATCCTCATACCTCTGCCTCCTGAGTGCTGGGATTAAAGGCATGTGCCACCATGCCCAGCCTGAATGTTGAATATGTTCTTGAGGACTGGCCTATGTGCCATGGGCAGTAGCGGAGAAAGGCACCATGGCGGGCCTTTCCTAGCAGGCCTGGAGCTGGAGCTGTGGAGGGCAGGGCTGTGCTGCAGATGAAAAGCAAGAGAGCTGTGGGCTTTCATCTTCTGTCATCAGCGGTGGCACCTGGCAGACACTGGATCTCACAGTGTGCAGACAAAGACTGGTAACTCAAGGAGCTGTGTGGCCTCTCTGCCCAGCCCCGCCCTGGAGAAACTGCAGGTCTCTGGTTTCTTTAAGGGGACCTAGGTGGAAGTGCCTTTTGTCTGTGCAGTGTCAGGAATACCATCACGTGCCTGTTGGCTAGGTGAGCCGGGCGCCTCAGTGGGGACAGCAGTGCCCAGTCCCTGACTGCAGTGAGAGGAGGTGCATGCCTTCAGATATCCTTTTTTCTTTAAAGCCCCTTCAGCCCTTATCACAGCCTTCTAGGGGCAGCTGATACAATAGAGGCTGTCCAGGTGGCCTGGCGGCTCTGATTAACTGCTGATCCCTAACATGGTGCCTCACACATAGGGCTGGGTACCTGTTTACTAGAGGAATGGACTCTCACGGCTACCTATAGGCCGCTCTAGGATTGAAGCTTCACTGCCACAATGGCTCTTTGAGCCTGGAAGCCTATTTAGAAGTCAAGGGTAGGAAATAATGGTTAAGAATATCCAACAGGGATAAGGATGTGGCTTGGTTGGTAGAGTGTTTACTCAGCATGCAGGATAGTGAACACCTGCGAAGGTGGAGGCAGTAGAATCAGAAGTTCAAGGTTATCCTTGGCTATATAGCCAGATGAAGGCCAGCCTAGGCTATTATATGAGACCATAACTCAAAACAAAAGGAAAAAGAGGGGCTGGGAGATGGCTCAATGGTTAAAAGCACTTGCATGCAAAGCCTGTTGGCCAGGGGTTCAATTCCCTAGTGCTCATGAAAAGCCAGACTGAAAACTTGAGGCAGCAAAAGACCCTGGGAAGCCCATACGAACACGTGAATTAACAGTAACTTTTTGGTCTGGAGAAATGGTTTAACCTTTAAGGCGCTTGCCTGCAAAGCCTAAAGACTCATGTTCGATTCTCCAGGTCCCATGTAAGCCAGGTGCACAGTGACGCAAGTGGACAAGGATGCAGGAGTCTGGAGTTCCATTGCTGTGGCTGGAGGCCCTGGAGCGCGAATTCTCTCTCTCTCTTGCATAAAAAAAAAAAAAAAAAAGGGAAAAAAAGCAGTCTGGCCCGTTGTGGTGGCACGCACCTTTAATCCCAGCACTTTGGGAGGTAGAGGTAGGAGAATAGCCTTGAGTTCGAGGCCACCCTGAGACTACATAGTGCATTCCAGGTCAGCTTGAGCTAGAGTGAGACCCTACCTCAAAAAACAAAACAAAGGTAGTCTGGTGGGCTTGCCTCAATTTTTTTTTTTTTAATTTTAAAGGAAAAACAGAGAAAGATAAAATCATCAAGGAAGCCGGGCGTTGTGGCACACGCCTTTTAATTCCAGCACTCGGGAAGGCAGAGGTAGGAGGATCGCCGTGAGTTCAAGGCCACCCTGAAACTACATAATGAATTCCAGGTCAGCCTGGGCCAGAGTGAGACCCTACCTCGAAAAAAAAAAAATCATGGAAGCGAGGTGTGATGATGCATGCGGATTATCCCAACACTTGGGATGCTGAAGCGAGAGCAGCACCGAGAGCTCTAGGCCAGCCTCGGCTACAGTAACACCCTCAAAATGCCACCAAAATGGGGGGGATGGGGCAAAAACCCAGGAACTGTGAAGTTACGGCTTCAGGTTCAAACGCTGGTTCTGTACTTCAGGGCTGGGCGCGTGGGGGTGCTGCGCAGAGGCCGGCACCCCGCCGGCTTCCGCGCTCCGCCCTCGGGCTGTGCAGAGCCGCGGTCTTCACGCCGCTTAGGACAGCCTCCGCCTGAAGGACCCTGCGGAGCCGCGTTCGTAACCCGGCTGGTGCCGGCGCCGGCTTCGAGAGAGAGGACAGCGCTCTTGGGGACAGGAAAGGAAGGAAAGCGAAAGTGTGTGCCAGGGCCCGCCGCCCCTCGACTTCTCATCGGTCGACGCCGCTGGCGCCCGGGCCTGTCGTCGTGGGCCCGCGCAGTCAGGCGATCTCCGCGGCCACCCCGGCAGGCTGTGTGACGTCACGAGCCTGGGGTCCTCGGCGCCTGCGCCCGCTGCTATAAAAGCCGACGCCGCGCCGCGCCGTAGTAGCCTTGTCGTCCGTCTTTTTCTCTCGTTCGCGGACGCCTCGCCGTTCCCGTCGGCCTCCGGCCCGCGGTGCTGACCCCCAACACCGTGAGTAGCCTCCGCGTCCCTGGGGAGGGGTCGTGGCGCCCCCAGGGCAGGCCGGGCGGCGGCCGCGGCTTAACGCGAGGCAGGCGGCGACTGGGCCTGGAGGCTCGGCCCAGGCGCTGGGCACCGGGCCCCGTACTCGCGGTGCTCGGCCGGGGCGGCGAGGACCGCGGCGGGCGGGCGGGCCCAGGCTGCGCCGAGAAGCGCACGGCCGGGCCCGAGGCGGGGCGGGGGCAGAGGAGCGCCGAGCTGCCGGAGCTCGCCGGGGAGGAGAGGGCGGCGGGGGCGCGGCCCCTCAGCTCCCCTCGCCGGTACCTGGCGTCACCAGCCCCGCTCCTGCCCGGCGGGACGCTGGCTGCCACCGAGTCGGGGGATAACAGTTTTTTCCCTTCGTTGTTTTCCCTCCACGTCCTGGAGCCGCTAAAATAACGACTGGATGAACGGTGTAGTCCACTGTAAGCCCTTTCTCCGAAACTTGAGGTGTTTGGTTTTTCTTTGAATTTTTTTAAAGAGAGAAGCCAATCTCCTTTGGTTAACTTTTCATTGGAGACATCTGGGTTTGGGGGCTTGCAGGTTTCATCATCAGAATGTCACAATAGAACAATGCAATCCCTTCATCCCGCAGTCTAAAAACAGGTGTCAGGATTTTGGGTCACGGAAACCGGTGTTTTTGTGCCTTTATTTATTTGTTTTTTAAAGTATGATCTAGAACTCGCTTTATGCTAGTCTTGGAGGGTTACTTAATCTTCAAGTACAGGAACCAAAAGAAACATTTTTGAAGGCATATCAAATCAAATTTCATACATTATTAATTAATTTTTGTTCCCAAAACTGAAGTTCTCTTTGAGTGTTAAGTGTAGGATTACGAAGTGCATTGAATTATAGATTAACCGATTGCTTTCTTGTTATTTGATAAGATCCTGGCTCCCTTAAAAGTAACCTGATCCTCGAATTAGACTGTGACTAAGCACATCTTTATTTATTGTGAATTATTACAAGGAAATGTTAAATGGTTGTCTTGCTTTTAAAGTAATTGTATCAACTGCACGATTAGACTTGTTCTGAAATGCTTGTTCTAGTAATGTGGGATATAAAAAGATGTTATATGACTGATGTGGCCTCACTTTAAAGGGTTTGTTTGGGGGCTAACTTTTATTATTGCCTCATTATTAGGAGGGTCCATTGCTTTGGGCTTCTCCATTGAGTAGGAGAACTGCATTATTGGCAATAACTGAAGTAACATGGAGAAGCAGACATGTTTGTGAGCTGAAAAAGAAATCTGCTTCCAATCATGGATGAGTGAAAGCTGGGTAGTTCAGTAGATGACTGAAAACTTGCTTCCCCTTCGTGCTGTCTTCGAACAGTTGTTTGCTGTGGGATAGGGACAGATAACGTTCGCGTTAAAAGGGAGTTCATGATAAAAATAGAAGATAGTTGAGGAAAGATGTGGGGAGTGGATGCTGCACACACACTAAACTAAATGCTTCTAAAACTAGTGATTATAGCCAAAAAAGTCTTCACATTAAAATTTTGCTTTTTTCCCCATTTTTTACACAATTACAAAAGCAAAAATAAAATCCCTAAAATCTTGATTATTTTTTCCTTTTATTTTTTGGACCAAATACTGTTTTTCCTCTAAGTTTATTGACCTGGAAGTTTTTATACAATAAAAATCTTTCAAGTGGAAGGCTAAGAGTCCCTCCCTCCAAAAAAAAAAAAAAAAAATGTTTTAAAGGGTACAAAGGATGATGGGAAAATTGTTTCAGTCACAGATTATTTCATTCTGATTGAATATTTTAAGAGATGTGGGCCTTATGTCTTTGAACCTAAAATGGGTGAAATAAGTACCAAACTTTACACTGAAAATTTACTTTTGTAAAAAAAAATAATAAAACCCACCTAGAAAGCTTCAGAAGCACCCTCAGTTGGTAAATACTAATATTACAAGACTGCACATACTTGCTCAGAAGCCCAGGCCTTAAAGAGGTCTTGAATCTATCTTCCCTTGTTAAAATAGTTTATTTTATTTTATTGAGAGAGAAAGAGGTAGAGAAAGAGAATGGGTGCGCCACGGCCTTTAGCCCCTTGCGAATGAATTCCAGACCCTTGTGCCACCTCGTGCATCTGCCTTTGGGACCTTTGCTTTTGCAGCCAAGCGACTTAACCGCTAAGCCATTTCTCCAGCCCTTGAATCTTTCTTTAAAAAAAATTTTTTTTATATGCAAGCAGAGAGAGAAGATGGGCATATCAGGGCATCTAGCCACTGCAGACAAACTCCAGATGCATGTGCCACTTTATGCATCTGGTTTTACATGGGTACTGGGGAATTGAACCCTGGTTGTTAGCCTTTGCAGGCAAGTGCCTTAACTACTGAGCCATCTCAGCCCCTCCCCCATGTATGTATATACATATTTTATTTATTCACAAACAGGGAAAATTGAATTTTTTATAGTTAGCTATTGCTCTTTTTGGGGGGTGGCGGAAAATTAGAAGATGGTAAGGAATTGCCATTTTAGAACACTTTAGTTTTAGGGGTGTTTGATTTCTTTTTCCAAAACTAAAGTCTTTAGAAATTAGTTGCTTAATTTTATTTATTTATTTATTTGAGAGAGAATGGGCGCACCAGGGCCTCTAGCCTGTGCAAACAAACTCCAGATGCATGCAGTGCATCTGGCTTATGTGGGACCTGGAGAATTGAACCTGGGTCCTTAGGCTTTGCAGGAAAGCATCTTAACTGCTAAGCCATTTCTCCAGCCCTAATTGCTTAATTTTAAATGAGATAATCTTTTTCCTAATGGCTAATAATTTACCTGAGTTAATAAATATCTTTCGTTTGTTTTTTAGGGCTCTCATAGCCCAGACTCCCACTAGTTACAGAGAATGCTTCGGAATGACTGGTCCTCCTGAACTAGCCTCCTAAATACTGGAATTACAGATGTGCACTGCCATGCTCAGCTGCAACTCCCCCCTCCCCTTTTTTTTTGTTGTTTTTTAAAGTAGGATCTCACTCTAGCCCAGGCTGATCTGAAGTTCACTACGTAGTCTCAGGGTGGCCTAGAACTCAATGGTGATCCTTCTTCCTCAGCCTCCTGAGTGCTGGGATTAAAGATGTGCGCCACCATGCTCTGCCATCTCCCTTTTATTACTTTTTTTGGGCCAATGCTGGGGATTAGGCTAGGGCCTCTTACATGGTGGGCAAGCATTATATACTGAGCTATATCCCCAGACAGGATCTCACTGTAGTACATGCTGGCCTAAAATTCATTGTGTGGCCCCAGGCTGACCAAATTCATGGTGATCCTCCTTACCTCTTCACCTACCAAGTGCTGGGATTAAAGGCATGTGCCACCATACCCAGCTTCCTGGCCGTTTTTGGTGTTTTTTTATTTTTTTTTTAAATTTTTTGTATGTTTGGCTTTTTTCAAGGTAGGATCTCACTCTAGGCTGACTTGGAATTCACTATGTCGTCTCAGGGTGGCCTCAAACTCATAGCAATCCTCCTACCTCTGCCTCTTGAGTGCTGGGATAAAAGATGTGCGCCGCCACACACAGCCCCCCCCCCATTTTTGTGTTTTTATTTTGTGGCAGAGCCTAACTTCTTCAGATTGTGTTTAAATTCACTATGTAACCCAGGCAGTCTTTGATCTTCTGATTCTCTTAGTCTCAGCCTTCCAAATGTTGGGATTACAGCCTTGTGTCACCAGACTGAGTTCAATAAGTGTATTTTAAAATTTTTATTAATTTGTTTGTTTATTTTTATTTTTAGCAAGAAGAGAGAATGGGCACACCAGGATCTCTAGCTACTGCAAACAGACTCCAGATGCATATTCCATTTTGTGCATCTGGCTTTGTGTGGGTACTGGGGAATTGAACTCGAATTGTTAGGCGCTGCAGGCAAATGCCTTAGCCACTGAGCCATCTCTCCAGTCTAATTGTTTTTTTTTTGGGGGGGGGCGGGGACAGGGCCTGGTGTAGCCTGGGCTGGCCTGGAACTCCCTATGTAGTCAAGGATGGGCTTTAACTCTTGCCTCTCAAGTGCTGATAATATATGCATGTGCAGTTTATGGTGCTGGGTAAGCACACTATCTACTGGGCTACATCTCTGGCCCAAAAAATTATTATTTTTTTTTTTGAGGTGAGTTCTCATACAACCCAAGGCTGGCCTTGAACTTGCTATAAATTCATGATCCTCCTGTTTCTACCTTCCAAGAGCCAGGGTACTAAGCCTGTTTATAAATGCATTTTTTTTCTTTTTTCTTCAAGGTACCATCTCGCTTTAGCTCAGGCTAACCTGGAACTTGCTTTGTAGTTTCAGGCAGTCTTCGAACTCACAGCAATCCTCCTACTTCTGCCTCCCAAGTGCTGGGACTAAATGCAGTTTTGAAGCAAATAATGGGTTATTGTGGAAATTTTATCAAATCTCAAACTTAGACACCTGGGCAGTGAATAACTAAAAGCGGAGATTTCTGAATTCCTTATGAGGTTTAGGGAAATGCATTGATAGCTCCTTAAATCCTTTAATTCTCCCGTTTATGTGCTTGTATTGGTTCAAACATAAATGAGCTTATTCCGATCTGCTCTTTGGGTCTGAACTAATTTTTCACTGTAGGCAGTTTTCACTCTAGGAAAATTACTCTTATTTGATAGCTTTGTTCATTTTGGACCGAACTTCAGGTTTGCAGGTGGTTCATAGTGGCAGTTAATTTTTCCAAGTGGAGTAGTCATTCAGTGGGAATAAAAAGACAAGCAGAAAGCATATATTTTGCATCAAAAGTATAGATAACAACTACATTCACTAATAGTGGATTCAGCATGGTGGGTCTTAAAACTTCTGTTCCTGGAACTTAATACTTGTAAGCTAGTTATGTTCTTAGGACTATAGTAAGTTACAGGTTTCATACAGACGAGTTGATAAAATGTTCTGAGGAATTAATATTTCTTAAATTTCACATCCCATCTGCCATTTATAGATGCCTTCAATTAAGTTGCAAAGTTCTGATGGAGAGATATTTGAAGTTGATGTAGAAATTGCCAAGCAGTCTGTGACCATCAAAACCATGTTGGAAGGTAAGCTTATGAGAAAACCTGTGTGAGAGAAAGGGGGGGGGCGATACAATTTGTGAATGTTGAATTATATTGAATACAGTCTGTCACAGGTTCAAGAATATGAAAAGATAAAGTTGCAGGGCTTTTTTGTTTCTGAGGTAGGGTCTTACTCTAGCCCAGGCTGACTTGGAATTCACTATGTAGTCTCAGGTTGGCCTCAAACTCAAGCAATCTTCCTACCTCTGTCTTGCAAGTACTGGAATTAAAGGTGTGCACCACTATGCCTGGTGAAAGCTGCAGGTTTTTTTTAAAAAAAAATATTTATTTGAGAAAGAGGAAAAAAAGGTAGACTGAGTGAGTGAGTGAATATGGGCATGCCAGGGCCTCCAGTCACTGCAGATGAACTCCAGATGAATGTGCCACTTTGTGCATCTGGCCTTACAAAGGTAACTGGGGACTCAAACTCGGGTCCTTTGGCTTTGCAAGCAAGCAAGTGCCTTTAACTACTGTGCCATGTCTGTAGCCTTTGTGTGTGTGTGGGGGGGGGGGGTTAAGGTAGGGTCTCAGGCTGATCTGGAATTCACTGTGTAGTCTCAGGGTGGCCTTGAACTCATGGCAATCCTCCTACCTCTGCTTCCCAAGTGCTGGGATTAAAGGTGTGTGCCACCACGCCCGGCAGTAGCCCTTTAGTTTTTAAAAGTTTTGTTTTAAAATTTATTTGTGTAATATTTGCACATAAGCATGCCCCAGATGCAGCATGTGCCCAGATTGCCAGAGGAGGATATTGTGTTTTCCTCTATTGCTTAGACTTTATTCTTTTTTTTTTTTTTTTTGGTTTTTCGAAGTAGGGTCTCACTCTAGCCCAGTAGACTTTATTCTTGAGATGGAGTCTCTCAGTGAATCTGGAGCTGATGTTTCTCGGTCAGCTGGCTGCCCAGCACGGCCCCTAGTGATTGTCCTGTCTCTTCCCTTCATCCCTCTCAGCCATGGAGGTACATGTGTTTTACATGAATGCTGGGAATGGAACTCAGGTCCTCATGTTTGCTCAGCAAGTGCTCTTACCTGCTGAGCTATTTCATCAGCACCTTCTCTCTGCAGTTCCAGGCTGGTCTTGAACTCACAGCAGTCCTCCTGTCTCTGCCTCCCAAGTGCTGAGATTAAAAGTGTATGCCACACATCTGGCTTCTATTTAAATTTTTTTTTTTAAATTTGAGAGAGATAATACGGATATGAGAATGAGAATATGAATATATGGATGCACCAGACAGGGCCTTTTGTTTTGTTTTGGTTTTTGAGGTAGGGTCTCACTCTAGCCCAGGCTGACCTGGAATTCACTATGGAGTCTCAGGGTGACCTCGAACTCATGGCAATCCTCCTACCTCTGCCTCCCGAGTGCTGGGATTAAAGGTGTGCGCCACCATGCCCTGCTTAAAAAATATTTTATTTACTTATTTAACAGAGAAAGAGGGAGGGAAGAAGAGGGAGAGAGAGAGAATGGCCACACCTGGGCCTCCAGCTACTGCAAACGAACTCCAGATGCATGCGCCCCCTTGTGCATCTGGCTAATGTGGATCCTAGGGAATTGAACCTGGGGCCTTTGGCCTTGCAGGCAAACACTTTAACTGCTAAGCCATCCCTTTAACCCAGGCAGGGCCTTTTGATGCTGCACATGATTTCCACACACCACTTTGTCCTTCTGGATCTTATGTGGATACTGGGAAATCCAACCTAGGCCTGTGGACTTTGCAAGCAAGAACCTTTAACCACTGATCTATCTCCCTCAGTCCATCTTTTTTTTTTTTTTTCCAAAGATTAAGGAGGATATTAAAAAAAATGTGTTTATTTGCAAGAAGAGAGAAGGAGAAGGAAAGAATGATAATGGGCAGGCCAGGACCTCTGGCTGCTGTAAAAGAATTCCAGATGCATGCACCACTTTCCTGCTTTGTGCATCTGGCTTTATGTGATACCGGGAAACTGAACCTGGGTCCTTAGGCTTTGCAGGCAAGTGCCTTCACCACTGAAGCATCTCTCCAGCCCTACTTTTTTTTTTTTTTTTTTTTTTTTTTTGGTTTTTTTCGAGGTAGGTTTTCACTCTAGTCCAGGCTGACCTGGAATTCACTATGTAGTCTCAAAGTGGCCTTGAATTCACGGTGATCCTCCTATCTCTGCCTCCCGAGTGCTGGGATTAAGGGTGTGTGCCACCATGCCTAGAAACCCTACTTTTTTTTTTTAAATGAATTTCCTTTTGTCTAATTTGCTATCCCTCTGTAACTGCTGCAGCACGTTTGTGCAGCATGACAAAGTGAGATAAGAAAAATGTCCTGAAACTTTGAAATCTTATTAGTTAGCATGAGGCTCTTGGGGGGGGGGATATAGTAGTATGTGGGAGACCTTTGCATTGGTGTTTTATGATTAATGTTGAGTTTTTATACAAGATAGAGCTGCCGATTATAAAAACTTAAAAGAGTAGCTGGACATGGTGGCCCATGCCTGTAATCTTAGCGCTTGGGAGGCTGAGGCATGACTCTGTCTCAGAAAGAGGGAAGGGTCTTTTAACTGAACAAGAATTTATAAACTAGGAAGTGCCCAACCCTAAACAAAGCAAACTGTTACTTGGTATAGTTAATACATTAGTAAAGTTGTGTGCCAACTGGTGGCAGTGGAAGCATGTTGGCTGGTTTTATTTCTGCTTTTACAAAGACCAGTGTGTAGTACTCATGAGATAACACATTTTAAAGCTAGTAAAATAAGGATTTTTGAACATAATGCTCAAAAGTAAAGTAGAAGTAATGAATACTGAGCTGGGCATGATAGGGTGCACCTGTAATCCAGCACTTGGGCAGTGGAAGCAGGAGGATGGGGGGTGTTTAAGGGCAGCCTGGCCTAGAGACCCCATGGAGTGGTTTGAATGTTAAATGTCCTCGATAGCCTCAAGTGTTTGTGATGAAGTTTCCTACTTAGCCCCCCTGCTGTTAGAGCCTTTGGAAGTTGCAGCCTTGCTCTGGAGACAGTGCATCATGGGACAGCCTTGAGGTCCGCAGGCCGCTTGGAGCGAGCTGGCTCTTGCTCTCTGTCTGCCCTTGATGTGTGAAGACGGGAGGCAGGTGGTGATCAAGCATCTTCTCAAAAGCATGAGCCTGAAATTTTTCTTCCCTCTCATGAGTGCTTCTGGTCAGGTATTTTGACCCAGCAATGAGAAGGTAACTGCTATACCACATCTTTATATATATATATATATATATATATATACACACACACACACACACACACACACACACACACACACACGTGGAAAATTGAGGATTTTAGTTGAGATATGTTGTGATGGGATAGACTAAATGAATTTGAAAGGAATTTAAAAGAAATGGCTGGGTTTGAACTGTGTTAAATTTTTTCAAAAGATCTCTGCATTAATGTACTAGGAAATGGAGTATGTAGAAGTTGGCCCCTGTCTTTTAGATTTTTGGAGATAAACTTGCTTTGTACAGTACATTTTGAGAACATGATGAGGTTAGAGTTGGCTAGGATATTAAGAATATAGAAGTCAGGGCTGAAGAGGTGGTTCTGTAGTTCCTGCTCAAGCTGAAATACCTGAGTTCCATCCCTACACCCTACATAAAAAGGCAGAAGCCATGGTGGACTTCTGTAATCCCAGTACTGTTAACAAGATCAGAGGTAGATACAGGAGAATTTACTGGAATCTTAAAGTGAGCCCAGGAAAGAATGGCAGAGAACTTAGAGTGAGACAGGCATGGTCCAGATGAAAGTTCTCTGACCTTTTCACACTTGCACCCTGGCACATGTATGCCCTCACTCATGAATATGTGCATGTGCATGCGCACACACACACACACACATCTTTTTATGTCAGAGACTGGATGTGATGGCTCAGCCCTCTAATCCCAGCATTGGTAAGCACAGTCAGGAGAATTGCCACAATTTTGAGGCCATCAATCATGGTATGCATATTTTAGTCAGGGCTACATAGCAGGACCCTGTTTCCAAAAAAAGGCAAAGAAGTCCAGATTGGGGAATTAAAAAAAGCTGGGCGTGGTAGTGCTCATCTTTAATCCCAGCATTTGGGAGGCAGAGGTAGGGGGATCTTCACAGGAAGAGGGAGGATTTGTAGGTGATAGTGATTTTCAGATTGACTGTCCCAGATTGCTTGTCCCTTTGGTGGTACTAAGCTCAGGGTCTTGTATATACTAGGCAGGTGTTTCCCCCCCCCCCCACTGAGCTGGTTAGATTTCTAATGCTGATTGCAGAAAAATGCATCTTCAGTAGTCTATGTTAGTGACACATGCATCTTCCCCCCACCTTCTTTTTTGAGAGGTAGGGTCTCACACTAGCTCAGGCTGACCTGGAATTCACTATGTAGTCTCAGGTGATCCTCCTACCTCTGCCTCTGGAGTGCTGGGATTAAAGGTGTGCCCCACCATGCCTGGAAATTTTTTTCTGTTGGTTTTTGGAGATGTAGGGTCTTGCTCTAGCCTAGGCTGTCCTGGAATTCTCGTTGTAGTGTCTGGATGGCCTTGAACTCATGGTGATCCTCGTACTATCTCTGCCTCCCAAGTGCTGGGATTAAAAGCATGAGCCACCACTCCCAGCTTCATTTTAATCTTTTTAAACCAGGGTTTCATGCATCCCAGGCTGTCCAGGATAGGCTGAGGATGACTTTGATCTTCTGATATAATCTTCTGTCTCCACCTCCTGACTGTTGGCATTATAGGCATGTGCCACCATTCTAGGTTTATGGAGTGCTTCACGCATGTTGAGCACACTCTACCAACCACACCACATCCCCATTCTAAGAAAAGCTCAACACATTGCATTCATGTGGCACTTGAAGTTGTGTATCCTTGTAACTTCATACATAGATCACTTCTACTGAGTGTGTAAACTCCTTGGTACATTCCACAGTCACAATTCATCCAGTACCTGTTGAATGAAGAAGTTTGGTATGGTCACTGATAAAGAGTGAAAGCAATCCAGGTGTCTCTCAAGGCAGGTGAGTAAGGCTGGCTTTGTCTGAAAGGTTGAGAAACCGATAGCAATACTGCTGCTTTGGCAATAGATGTGATGTGTTCTTTATTTCATCTTAGTGGGTGCCTGACACACTAATCCGTGTTGTATTGCTTCAGAGAAAGCATTTGCCAATTCTAAGAGCATGGGTCTAGAAAGTTTTCCATGCCAGCCTTGATCCCTGCAGCTGGTAGACTGGTGGCTAACAATAGTGAAAGGAGTCTTTTCCTTGGTGTCCTTTGAGGGCTCAAAGGTGAATGGTTTTATCTTAAGTGCCAATGGCTTCGGTAGGATTCTAGTCTCTTGTTGTCTAGAGTCTTGAATTTGGCAGGTTACTGCTTACCTTGTATTGCATCTGCAGTGTTTCTGGCTAGAGTTTCATTTGATCAAAAACAATAAATAAAACCTTTTGAACAGCATAATCAGAAGTAAAAATCTTGGCATGTGTACATATAGATTGTTTTTTTCAGGTCCATGGTGTGGTATCAGAATACAGGTGTCTTTCAGAAGTCTCTGAAACTAAATAGCTGAAAGGAATGTCTGTTCATAACTTGTGCATTTAGTCTAAGAAAAAAACACTACACATTGAAGTGCTAGAGAAGTACTTGATTGTAAAAAAAAAAAAAAAAAAAGGAACATTAATTTTAATGTAGTTCAAGCCTTCCTCTAAATTCTTTTTTATCTTCTTTAAAAAAGGTGATATATATTCTCTCCTAATGTCCTAATTCCTTAAACAAAAGTACTTTATAGTTTAAGTTCTCTTGCTTTTTTGTTTTGTTTTTTCTTTTCAAGGTAGGGTCTCACTCTAGCCCAGGCTGACCTGGAACTCCCCCTGTAGTCCCAGGCTACCCTCACACTCACTGCGATCCTCCTACCTCTGCATCCTGAGTGCTGGGATTAAAGGTGTGCGCCTCCATGCCTGCCTTCTCTTGCTTTAAAAAAAAAAAAGTTTACTTTTATTTATTGGAGAGAGAATGAGCATGTCAGGGCCTCTAGCCACTGAAAATGAACTCCAGATGCATGCACCACCATACACATCTGGCTGGCTTATGTGGGTTCTGGGCAATTAAGCCTGAGTACTTAGGCATTGCAAGCAAGCACCTTAACCACTAAGCCATCTCTCCAGCCCCTCTCACGCTTTTTTTTTTTTTTTTTTGTTAGGTTTTTTTTTTTTTGTTGTTTTTTTTTTTGAGGTAGGGTCTCACTCTAGCCCAGGCTGGCCTGGAATTCACTATGGAGTCTCAGGGTGACCTTGAACTCATGGCAATCCTCCTACCTCTGCCTCCCGAGTGCTGGGATTAAAGGTGTGCACCATTACGCCCAGCTTTAAAAAAAAAACAAAACTATTTTTTTAAGATTTTATTTTTATTTATTTGAGACAGCAGGAGAGGGAGAGAGAGAGAATAAGAATGGGTGCACCACAGCCTTTAGCCACTGCAAACGAACTCCAGATGAATGTGCCACCATGTGTATCTGGTTTACATGGGGCCTGGAGAATTGAACCTGGGTCCTTAGGCTTTGCAGACATGTGCCTTAACCTCCAAGCCCTCTCTTCAGCCCCCTCTCTTGCTTTAAAATGTGTGTGTGTGTATATATATATATTTGAGCTAGGGGAGAGTATGAGCACATTAAAGCCTCTGCAAAAGAACTCGAGACTCATGAGCCACATTGTGTATCTGTCTACATGGCGACCAAGGAACTGAAGCCAGGCTGTCAGCTTTGCAAGCAAGCACCAACTGCTGAGTCATCTCTCTAGCCTTCCCTTACTTGATTAAAAATACATACTTGTTCAGGAAAAACACAAGTGACTTTATCTAAATAGAATCTGAGGCTTTGTCATTTTTACTGTTTTACTCTAAACTAGGATGGGATCTGGGTCATGAATTGATGGGAAAGGAGAGGGAAGATGAGTGAGGAGGAGGAGATCAATTATCCTTTAATCTGTTCCTTCTGGTCCTTACCAGAAAGCAGCTCAGTGACTACCTGTGGTCAAGTTCAATGTTTATTTTGGTTCTCATCTAGACATAAGTGACATCATTTTTCACAGTCATTCACTTCTTTGACGTAAGACAGATCTCATTCATTCTTCTGTCTTCCATCTTGAAAGCAAATAAGTTGTCGGGATTTAGACCTCTTCCTTGCATTTATACTAATTCATTTTTTTTTCTTTTTTAAAAAATATGTTTATTTGTAAACAGAGGAAGACAGAAGACAGGGAGGGAGGGAGAATGGGTGTGCCAGGGCCTCTAACCACTGCAAATGAACTCCAGATGCATGTCCATGTACCACATTGTGCATTTGGTTTTATGTGGGTACTAGAGAATCTAACCAAGGTTGTTAGGCTTTTCAGGCAAATGTCTTAACCACTGAGCAGTCTCTCCAGCCCACTAATTCATTCTTTTGGTCATAGACTCAATGTGCTTGATGCTCTCCTGGAAGTGGAGTTCAGGGCTTCGTGCAGTTGACCTTTTGACATTTAATAGATGACTCAAATTTATAAGTGAGAGCTCTTGGTTGCTTTTCCTGAGAAGATCAGTTCTCTGACAACTGTCCTCTTAAGCAGCTACCAGCAGCAGGTCCATCTTTCTTATGCTGTAAAACTCCTTTCACATTTTACTTCCTTTTTGCTGGGTTTTACCCCCCCCCCTTATTTTTTTTTATTTTTTTTTTTTTGAGCTAGGGTCTAGTCCAAGCTGCCCTGGAATTCCCTAGTTTCCTGTGTAGTGTCAGGCTGACCTGGAACTCACTGGAATCCTCTTACCTCTGCCTGCCAAGTGTTAGTATTAAAGACATACACCACCACCACACCTGGACTTTTACCTTAAAGATTTAAAAAAAAAAATTTTTTTTTTTTTTTTTTGAGGCAGTTTTCTCAAAAGATTTGTCTTCAACTCTTGATCCTCATGCCTCAGCCTCCTGAATAGCTGGGATTACAGGTGCAGATCATACTCAGCCCTTTGTGTCCGATTCTCCCCCTCCTCCCCCTTGGATCACTGCAGCTCAGGCATACCTGGAATTCACTGTGTGTCTCAGGTGGCCTCAAACTCATGATGATCCTCCTTGCTCTGCCTCCCAAGTGCTGGGATTAAAGGCGTGTGCCACCATGCTTGGCTTGCTTTCATGTTTTTGATGATTTTATTAAAACGACATTTCAGCAAGGAGATATGTTAGGGACTTAAATTAATTGATTTCGCATTGTTCATGTTTAATTACTGTCATTGCTTCCCCTCCAGGTAGGGTCTCGCTCTAGCCCAGGGTGATCTGGAAGTCGCTATGTAGTCTCAGGCTGGCTCACTGATGCTTTCAGACAACTAGTGCATGTCTGCAGTAGCATGGCCTCTAACTGGTGTTTGTAAGGATTAAGCGACTTCGTCAGATAGCTCTTCTTGTGTAGAAGCTGAAGCACAGTCCCATTTGGTTTAAATAATTGTATTCGGAATTTTTAACATGGATTTTTTTTGGTTTTTTTTTCTTTTTAAGAGTCACCATTGAGCATTCAAAAGTATGATCTTTTAACTAGGCCTGGTGGCGTATGCCTTTAATCCCAGCACTTAGTCTTGAACTTTTTTTTTTTTTAATTATCTCTGTAAGAGAGAGAGAGGTAGATAGAGAATGAGTACACCAGGGCCTCCAGCCAGTGCAAACAAACTCCAGATGCAAGGACCACCTGTGCATCTGGCTTATGTGGGTACTGGGGAGTTGAACCTGGGTCCTTAGACTTCTCAGGCAAGTGCTTTAACCACTAAGCCATCTCTCTAACCCAAGACCCTTTCTTGAAAAAACAAAAACAAAAGAACAAACAAAAGTAAGATCTTCTTACCAAAGAAACTTACAGATTCATAATTATAGGTTATAAGTTACTGATAAGCAACATGCCAGGGTTATGTGTTGAAATAAGTCCCTCAGCCAAGTTTGGTGGCTCATGCTTGTAATCCCAGTACTTTAGAGGCTAAGGCTAGAGGATTGAGTTTAAGGTCAGCCTTGGCTACTGACTAAGACCCTGTTTTAAAATTTTTCTAAAATGGGCTGGAGAGATGGCTTAGCGGTTAAGCGCTTGCCTCTGAAGTCTGAAGAACCCGGTTCAAGGCTCGATTACCCAGGACCCATGTTAGCCCAGATGCACAAGGGCTTGCACGTGTCTGGAGCCCATTTGCAGTGGCTGGAGGCCCTGGTGTGCCCATACTCTATCTCTATTTGCCTTTTTCTTTCTCTGTCTGTCGCTCTTAAATAAATAAAAATTAAAAAACTAAAATTTTTTTTTTCTAAAAGCAGGGCTGAGCTGGGTGTAAGAGGCACATCTTTAATCTCAACACCCGGGAGGTTGAAATAGAATGATTGCTGTGAGTTTGTGGCCAGCCTGGGCTAGAATGAGAATTAGAATTAGAATTAGAATTAGAATGCTTCAAAACAACACAAAAGCAAGGCTAGGGAGATAGTTCAGTGGGTAAAGCACTTGACGTGCAAACAAGGGCCTGAGTTGAGATCCCTGGTGTCCTTGTAAAGGCTGTGATGAGAGTGTCTAATCCCAGCACCCCTCTTGTGAGAAGACAAAAGGTGGGAGAAGGCCCGGGAGCTTGCAGGCCAGGGATCTGGGAGAACTGAAGCAGCAAACAAGGAAATGTTGCCTCAAACAAGGGAGAATTGTCTTCTGACCTCCACATGCATGAATAAACTAATTTGCTAAAAGGGAACTGGATGTGGAGGTAGAAGGATCTGGAGTTCAAGCCTTAGTTACATAGTAAGTTCAAAGCCAGCCTAGGCTACAAGAGACCCTGTCTGCAAAAAAAAAAAGGAAGGCTAGGGCAGGAGGCTCACCATGAGTTCAGGGCCAGCTTGGGGCTACAGGGTGAGTCAGACCCTGCCTATGGGCAGGAGCAAGTGTCTCAGCACAATTTCTTTACCTTATGTAGACATAGTTTCATTATTTAAGAGTAAGAGAAAGCCGGGTGTGTGGTGGTGCACGCCTTTAATCCCAGTACTTGGGGAGGCAGAAGTAGTAGGATCACCATGAGTTTGAGACTACATAGTAAATTCCAGGTCAGCCTGGACTAGAGTGAAACTCTACTTTGAAGAACTTGGGGGAAAAAAGAGCTGGAGAAAGAGGCAGATAAGAGAATAGGTGCTCCAGGGCTTTTAGTCACTGTCAACTAACTAGATGCATGAGCCACCTTGTGTATCTGGCTTATGTGGGTACTGAAGAATCGAACCTGTGTCCTTTGGCTTTGCTGGCAAGTGCCTTAACTGCTCTCCAGCCCTAAAAATTTTATTTCAAGATTATTGTAGTTATGGAGCTGTGTGCTTTATTTTTGTCAGTGGCTGTGTGACCTGTTGCATGTGTGTCTTTAATTTTTGAACCTCCAATTTGAGTAGACATTTACTTGTAATACTTTTCTTTCTAAATATAGCCCATCTAAGAATCTTTTGTAAAGAGTAGGAATAAAGTCTAGTTCCAATTTTCCAAATTGCTGCCCATTCATTTATTTTGCTTTATCTAATAAAAATTCCCTTTTTGTACTGTTTATTTACTCACACAGTTTCTAGTATGGG
The DNA here is from genome assembly GCA_036346955.1 of Dipus sagitta. NCBI lineage: Eukaryota > Metazoa > Chordata > Mammalia > Rodentia > Dipodidae > Dipus > Dipus sagitta. The sequence goes on along the minus strand of CM070777.1, from coordinate 24,223,093 downwards.
GTAATTTATGGACCTATTGTTTGGAACAACCCATCGTGAATTGTTTTTAAATAACAATTCTTAGTAAAAATGCTTTTTAATTTTTTTCAGACATGTCTGTTCAAGGCATTGTCTAGTTGGTTTATTATAATGGAGTTAGGAAATAATGGATACTATCTTCTGGTTTTCTTAGATTTGGGAATGGATGATGAAGGAGATGATGACCCAGTTCCCCTACCAAATGTTAATGCAGCAATACTAAAAAAGGTAAGGTCTTTTTTTTTGGTTCTGGGATTGAACATAGGGTCTCAGGCATGCTGCCTTCAACCCCATGTAAGGTCTTTAAAGGTGTGTGTGTGTTTGTATTTAAAAAATTTTTTTTGCATTGGTGTAGTCTGTGTGATATGTATGCATGTGTCTGCAGATACATGTGCCCTGTGTGTATGCGTGTGGAATCCAGAAAAGAATGTCTGGTAGTTATTTCCCTCAGACTGGCTGGCCAGTGAGCCCCAGCTGTTCTTTTGGTATCTGATCCCCAGAGGGGCAGGGTTACAGGTGTGCATGGTTGGGTGCTGGTGATCAAATTTGAACCCATCAGACCCTTGTGCTTGTTCTGCAAGTGCTCTTACTTCCTGAGCAGTCTCTCCAGTCCTAAAATGTCTTTTTACTCTTTTTATTCTCTTAGTTTGACGTTTTTCTCTGTTTTAAGTATTTACAACTTATTAGAGAGAGAGAAAATGGGTGTGCTAGGGCCTACTGCCGTTACAGACAAACTCCAGATACATGCGCTACCTTATGCATCTGGCTTATGTGGGTACTGAAGAATCAAACTTGGGTCTTAGGCTTCCGCAGGCAAGCGCCTTAACTGCTAGGCCATCTCCTTGGCCCTGAAATACGTATTTTTGTTTTGTAAGATTTTTTATTGGGGGTTTGTGTGAGAATTGGTGCACCGGGGCCTCCAGCCACAGCGGTCGAACTCCTCGAACTCTAGACATGTGCATCACCTTGTGCATCTGTTTGATGTGCACCTGGAGAGTCTAACATGGGTCCTTAGGCTACACAGGCAAGCACCTTAACTGCTAAGTCTACATTCCAGCCCTGAAACATCTTTTTAACTGTCAGTCAGTGAATGATAATAGTAATGTTGGTATCTAGGAGAGAGAACTTAACATCCAAGTATCACTCTTAAATGCTGAAGAACATTCAACATTAAATGTAATTTAAAAAATATTTATTTATTTGAGAGGGAGGGAAAGACAGAGAGAGAAGAGAGGCCGGGGGGGGGGGGGGCACACCAGGACTTCCAGCCACTGTAAATGAACTCCAGATGCAAGTGTCACCATGTGTATCTGGCTTACATGGGACTTGGAGAATTGAACTTGGGTCTTTAGGCTTCACAGGCAAGCACCTTAACTACTAAGACACCTCTCCAGCCCCTTTAAATGTAATTTTAAGCAGGTGTGTGTGTTTCAAGGCAGGCTGGCAGTATCAGGACTGCTGCAAGTTCAAGGCCAGCCTGGGATCCACAGCTGAAACAAAAGAAAAATCCAGGGGCTAGGCCTTGAAACTCGTGGCTCTCCTGCTTTAGCCTCCGGGTTCTGGGACTAAAAGTATGTGCCATCATGCCTGGCTTGCACACTTAAATTTTGAATTGAGTAGAGGAAAAAAGGAATCATATTAACATTTCATTCTCATTTCTGCTCTTGTTCACTTTGTTCCCACTTCAGATAGCCATTTAGTCCACTTAGTACTGTGTGTGCATTTTGTGGGAAGAGGATTTGATGGTAGAGGGGATTGAATGAAACAGGGTCTCACTCTAGCCCAGGCTGTCCTTGAACTCATGGTGGGTGATCCTCTTATCTCTTATCTGGGATTAAAGGCATATGTCACCATGCCTTGCTGAAGTTAAATATTTTGTAATGTAGATGTTAAAAATTAAGTAGGTTCTTCCCCCTTTTTGTTATTTTGAGATGAGGCCTCACTATGTTATGGTTGGCTTAGGCCTTGTCATGTAGCCTGGGCTAGCCTAAAGCTTAAGATCTTCCTTGTCGCTGCCTTTCAGGTGTCATTCTCAAAGCGTGAACATTCTATGTTATATATTTACTGTACTGTCTACATTTGACCATTTTTCTAGCGGACTTTATAAAAAATGATGAATATGCAAAAATAAAATTTACTTTTAACTTTTTATTAATGTGTTTCATGTGTGAGTGGTGTAGGAGTTGTGTGAGCTGATGAGCACGCCCCGTGTGCTGTGTGGAGGCCAGAGGAGAACATCAGTCATCTAGCTGTTCTTTGAGACAGTCTCTCACTGAAGTGGAACCAGGGAGATGGCTCAGCAGTTAAAGGTGCTTACTTACAAAGCCTGGCTTCAGCCAATATAAAGCCAGATGAGTATTCATTTACAGTGACAAGAGACCTTGGCATACCTGTACATACACACACATGTGCAAGTAACAAAAGGTGGAATTCGTTTGTACCAGTAAGAGACTCTGGTGTGCCTATGCACGTGTGTGTACTAATAAACAATTTTTTTTTTTAAATTTGAGAGAGAGAGAGAAAATGACTGTGGGCACATCATGTCCAACAGCCACTGCAAATGAACTCCAAATAAATTCACCACTTTGTGCATCTGGCTTTAAGTGGATACTGGGGAGTTGAACCTGGGTCGTTAGGCCTTGCAGGCAAGTGCCTTAACTGCTGAGACATCTTTCCAGCCCCCAATTTTTTTTTTCTTCTTCTTCTTTTTGGTTTTTTGAGGTAGGGTCTCACTCTCTAGCTCAGGCTGACTTGCAATTCACTATGTAGTCTCAGGGTGGCCTTGAACTCATGGTGATCCTTGTACCTCTGCCTCCTGAGTGCTGGGGTCAAAGGTGTGCGCCACCATGCCTGGAGGATTAACAATAATATTAAAGCAAGGGCTGTCAGGAGATGCTTTACTGAGAAGAAGATCTTAAGCAAAAATGTGCAAGGAAAGAATTCTGGCCAGGGAAGCAAATGCAGCGCCTGAGAGCAGATCTGGCATGCTTTTGTTCAGAAAAAGATAGGGAGGCTGGCATGGAACTAGAGCACGGTGACTAAGCAGGGAGGCCGTCCATAGGAGTTGGAGGTAATACAGGCTGTTGTGAGAATGAGGGTTTTTTAAACCTACTTGCACTGAATATGTACCATTTGACTTATTTTTATGTATCAGAGAGAGAGTGTGTTGAGTGTATGGGCGCACCAAGGCCTTTTGCCACTGCGAATGAGCTCCAGACACATGTGCCTCCTTGTGCATCTGGCTTTATATGGGTACTGCTTTAACCACTGAGCCATCCCTCCAGACCCCCAGTATGTACCATTTTAATCACATCCCAAAGTAAAATTCTACTATAAAATCTTTCATCATTGTATCTCGTCTGACCAGTCCCACTCCCCTATACTCCAGGTGACAGTTGGCACTAGTTTCTCTCATATTCTAAGAAGAGCTTGTTGGGTCTTGGTGCTTGCTGGTACAGCTGTTAGGAGATAGCGTTCTTTGGGAGCCTTGGCTGGCCTCAAATTCATAATTCTGGCTAACCAGTTGTAAGTGCTAGAATTACAGATGTGCACCATTGTGCCCAGTTTCTGTTAGTGAGGTATTTGTGTGTGTGTGTGTGTGTGTGTGTGTGTGTGTGTGTGTGTTTTGAGGTAGGGTTTTTCTGTAGCCCAGGCTGACCTGGAATTCACTGTACAGTCTCAGGCAGACCTCAGACTCATAGCGACCCTCCTACCTCTGGGTGTTACAGGTGTGCCTCCTAAGCGGTGCTATACCTAGCTCTGTTAGTGATTTTTAAAATTTTTATTTGTTTATTTCAGACAGAGAGGGACAGAGAGAGAGAGAAAAAATGGGTGTGCCAGGGCCTCTAGCCACTGCAAACAACGCCAGATGCATGGGCCACCATGTGCATCTGGCTTACATGGGATCTGGAGAATCGAACCTGGGTCCTTAGGCTTCGCAGGCAAGCACCTTAACTGCTAAGCCATCTCTCCAGCCCTCTGTGAGTGATTTTTAAGGTTTTCTGTTCTGTAGGGCTAGTCCATTTTAGGTTGTACATGTTATGTTGCAGGTATATCTTTCTGTCATTGCCTGACTTCATGGTTCTCCAAGTTTTTAAAAAAATTTTTATTGACAACTTCCATAATTATAGACAATAAACCATGATAATTCCCTCCCACTTTCCCCTTCACAACTCTACTCTATCATATCCCCTCCCCTTCTCAATTAGTCTTTTTTATTTTGATGTCATCAATTTTTCTCCTATTAGGGTCTTTTGTGTAAGTAGTGCCAGGCACTACAAGGCTTTGCAGGCAAGCGTCTTAACCACTAAGCCATCTCTCCAGCCCCTGGCTCTTACATTCTTTCCGCCAACTTTTCCACAATGGACCCTGAGCCTTGGAAGGTGTGATAGAGATGTTTCAGTGCTGAGTATTCCTGTGTCACTTCTCAGCCTTATGTTGCCTTCAAGTCACCCCAGAGGTCACTGCCATCTGAAAAGAGAAGCTTCTCTAACCAAAAGTGAACGTAGCATTAATGTATGGGTATGAAAATTGAGAGACTTTCTTGCTGGATAGTTTGGTGATCATAATATATTCATTTAGCTAGACACTAGCAGGCATTAACACCCCTAGGGCTCATGACGCCTCGCCCCTGCCCCCAGTAGGTTTTCAGTATCAGGCATGTATTCTCTCCTGTGGTGCAGGCCTCTAGTCTCATGAGAGAGCTGTTGGTTTCCCCCATAACAGACATGCTGCTATTGCACTCATTGGCTCATTTGGCCTGGCTGGCCAAACTTAAGGCTTGCAGTGTCCACTGTTGTTTATCTCCACTGATGACTTCTCTCTCTCCCATGGAGCTGCATCTGCATGGTTTTTGACATAGGGTCTCCCAGGCTGTCCTGGAACTCAGTCTTCTGCCTTAGTCTCTCTGGTCATTGGATTACAGGTTGCCCTACATGCCTGCCTCTTCCCCACCTTGCCTCAGAAGTTCCTTTCAGTAGAATCAAGTATTCATTCTGTCTGCATAGTTAGTTTGCTTTCATTTAATAAGATCCTCCCCCTCAGGTTCAAAGATTCTTCCAGGTTTCACTTTTGCTGTTCAAGTTTGGCTGTTAGCATGCACCTGTCATCCCAGCACTCAGGAGGTAGAGGCAGGAGGCTCAGGACTTGGTCATTCCCAGCTCCGTGCAAGATTGAGAGTTGTTTGAACTATGTGTGAACAGCCTTATCTCAAAAACAAAACAAAACAAGGCTTAAAAAAGTAGAAAGCTTGACTATTAACTTGTTCAAGTCAACCTTGAACTGCTTGTCCCAGTGCTGGAATGAGCTAGAACGGAGCACTGAAGGGTCTTGATGTTGTTGCAGGTCATTCAGTGGTGCACCCACCATAAGGACGACCCTCCTCCTCCTGAGGATGATGAGAACAAAGAGAAGCGGACAGATGATATCCCTGTGTGGGACCAAGAATTCCTGAAAGTTGACCAAGGAACACTTTTTGAACTTATTCTGGTATGTTTTTAATGTATAAAGTACTGTTTCAGAGCCTTTTTCTTTTTAGCGTTGATTTTGCTATGTGCATCAGTACTGATTATAATATTCTCAGAACTCATATAGTGCTTTAAGACATAGTCACATTAGATGTAAGCAGTACAAGCTCCAGTTGGAGGTAGAAATGTCAGATCACATACAAAAGTGTATGAACTCCATGTTAAGTGTAGAGGCACAATTAGATACAAAGCTGGAAAAAGAAGCTGGCTGTGGTGGTGTACACCTTTAATTCCAGCACTCAGGAGGCAGAGGTAAGAGGATCACTGTGAGTTTGAGGCCACCCTAAGACTACATAGTGAATTCCAGGTCAGTCAGGGCTAGAGCAAAACCATGCCTGTAAAACAAAACAAACAAACAAAAAGGTGACACAAGTGTCTGCCATTCATTTGCCATGGTAAGAGACTCTGGTGTTCTATATACACATGTACACACAAAAAGAATTTTTTTGTTTCCAAGGTAGCGTCTCACTCTAGCCCAAGCTGACCTGGAATTCACTATGTTCACTGTGTGGTCTTAGGCTGGCCTCAAACTCATGGCAGTCCTCCTACTTCTGCCTTCCCAGTGCTGGGTTTAAAGGCATGTGCCACCATGCCCTGCTCCAAAAAAATAAATAAATAAATAAAAAATAAATAAATATATATATATGTATATATATATATATTAAACTACATATAATTTTATTTATTATTTATTTATTTATTTATTTATGGTTTTTCAAGGTCGGGTCTCTAGCCCAGGCTGACTTGGAATTCATGTAGGTTCAGGCTGGGCAGCAAATGCACAGTGATTCTCCTACCTGTGCCTCCTGAGTACTGGGATTAAAGGTGTGTGCCACCACGCCTGGCTCTCATTTCTTTTTAAATTATTTATTTACTTGAGAGAGAGAGAATGAAAGAGGCAGAGAGGGAGATAGAGAAGGTGTGCCAGGGCATCCAGCCACTCCAGCAAATTCTAGATGCATTCTCCACCTTGACTCATCCACCGCCTTGTGTACCTGGCTTATGTGGGTCCTGGGGAATGAAACCAGTCCTTTGGCTTTGTAGGCAAGTACCTTAACCGCTAAGCCATCTCTCAAGCTGTCAGGTCATTTCTTAGTAATTTATAGGCCAAAGAGAAAATTTTCAACATTGGTATTTTGAACTGTGAGGTACAGCTAAAGTATGATGAAGAGGAAAGCTAATGGCACTAGACAACTGAATCTGAAGAATATTGAAAAGTAGAGAATTTCATAAAATTTCTTGCAATGATATAGCATTTTTAAGTTAGCTGTTAGATTGCTAATCACTAAAACATGTAGTATATGTTAATGAAAATCAGCTATAACTTTATAGGCTGCAAACTACTTAGACATCAAAGGTTTGCTGGATGTTACATGCAAGACTGTTGCCAATATGATTAAGGGGAAGACTCCTGAGGAGATCCGCAAAACCTTCAATATCAAAAATGACTTCACCGAAGAGGAGGAGGCCCAGGTATGTAGCACATAGCTGATCTTTGGTCACATTCATGTTACTTTTCTTTTTGGTTTTTCCAGGTAGGGTCTCACTCTGGCTCAGACTGGCCTGAAACTCACAGTGATCCTCCTACATCTGCCTCCTAAGTGCTGGGATGGATTAAAGGAGTGCGCCACCACGCCTGGCTAAATATTTTGTAAAATTAATATTTTATTTATTTGCTTCAGAGTGAGAAAAGAAAGGCAGATAAAGAATGGGTGCACCAGGCCCTCTAGCCACTGCAAACGAAGTCCAGACTCACAAGGTGATGCATGTGTAAGGTCACACATGTGTACAAGGTGGCACGCATGTCTGGAGTTTGATTGCAGTGGCTAAGACCCTGGCATGCCAATTCATTCTCATAAAAAAATACAGGAGAGAAAAAAGGGAATCAAGGGGCTGGAGAGATTGCTCAATTGTTAAAGACACTTGCTTGCAAAGCCTAACAGCCTAGGTTTGATTTCTCAGTATCCATGTAAAGCCAGATGCAGAAAATGGTACATGCATCAGGAGTTCTTTTGCAGTGGCAGGAGACCCTTGTACACCCATTCTCTCCTGTCTCATACTTTCTCTACTTGCAAATAAGTATTTTTAAAATAAGCTAGGCATGGGGAGTCAGAGATAGGATTACCATGACTTCCAAGGCATCCTGGGACTAAAACGTGAGTTCCAGGTCAGCCTGGGCTAGACTGAGACCCTTCAGAAAAACAGATGGTAAGTTAATAAATTTAAAAAAAATTTTTTTGAGGGGTGGGTGGTTTGTCTTGGTCTAGCCCAGGCTGACCTGCAATTCACTATGTAGTCTCAGGGTGGCCTCAAACTCAAGGCAATCCTATCTGCTTCCTGAGTGCTGGGATTAAAGGCAAGCCACTACCACATCTGGCAAAAAAGGTTTTTAAAAAATTAAAAAGAATCAAGAAGTGTACCCTTACCTAGCCTGCAATTTCTCTAGTGTGCCATCTGCCCTTCTCCCTTGCAGGCTGTTGATTGATGTACACTAGGAAAGACTACACAGGTACTACTTCCTAATGTCTGTCTCTTCTAGGTGCGCAAAGAGAACCAGTGGTGTGAAGAGAAATAAAAGGTTGTGCCTGACACTGTAACACTATAAGGATTGTTCCAAATACTAGTTGCACTGCTCTGTTTATAATGTTAATATTAGACAAACAGTAAGGAAATGCAGCAGCAAATCAATTGTATTAGCATAATAGTGTCCTCCTTGCATGTGTAGTCTGAGTACAGATTCCAAGTTAAAGGCGGAGTTCCTTCAAGTGTGAGCGAAAGTTGTCTTTCTTTACTCTCAATAAAACTGAGCTATGGGTTCTCTGGAGAGAGTGGCATCTTGGGCTTTTTCTGTCTTCTGTAAAGTGATTTCTGCCTGGTTTATTGTCCAGTTAACTTCAGTGAACTCTTCAGAGTTGCCATTGTAAATAAAACAACTTATGAGAGGGGTTTTGTAATAGAAAAACTAGGATCTTTATTCAAGAGTTGGAAACTGGAAGTAGGCAACTTGAAGTTAATGCTCTGACTGGAGTTGTTAGGATGTCTCCAGCCTCCTGAGCCAAGCAGAACACAGCTCTTGATTAGCTCGTGTGTTGCTGGGCTCTCTTCATTGAACCTGAGGACTGGGGTTTGGTTTTTCTTTCCTTATTTTTTTCGGGGTGGCTTTTTTTTTTTTAAATTTTTAATCACAGCTTTGAATATGTTGCCTAGAGACTTAGTTATTACCCAGTCTGTGATTTTGTGGGGAACTGTAACTAGACAATTTGTTAGGTTTCAATTAAAAAAACAAAACACTTAATTCGTGTGGTATGTCATCCTTTTTATAATCAGTGTTCCCACATGGGGAAAACACACTACTTGCATGTAAACAGTGATTTAATCTTTAACATTAATGTGTGGCAAAACAGAAAACAGCTAGCATGAGTGCAAGATGACTTTTCAATAAAAAGTAAGTTTTACAGTAGGTAGTCAAACAGTTTGCTTTTGTGGGTGTAAATGTGTCTCTTCACTTAATACTAATATGATTCATAGGGACAGTAAATGATTGACTTGCTTTGTAAGCATGAGGGCCCAAGTTTGGTTCCTGGAGCCAACATAAAGCTGTGTGTATAATCCCAGTCTGGAGAGGTGGAGACTGGCAGCTTCATTGGGCCTCACTGGCCAGCCATGCTAGACTACTTGGTGAGTTCTGGGTCCCCGCCTCAAAAAATGTGGGTGGTGGGCTGGGGAAATGGCTTAGTGGTTAAGGCATTTGCCTGCGAAGCCTAAGGACTCCGGTTCAGTTCCCCAGGACTCATGTAAGCCAGATGTACAAGGGGGCACATGTGTCTGGAGTTCCTCTGCAGTGGCTAGAGGTCCTGGCATGCCCATCCTCTCTATCTCTCTGTCTGCCTCTTTCTCTCTCTCTCAAATAAATAAGTAAATAAAAGTACTTTAAAAAAAAAAGGTGGGTGGTGCTTAAGACCTCAGGCCATACGGGCATAGCCGCACACCCTGACCTGTGTGCACACACAGGAAATTTGTCTTTGTTCAATATGCTGCCATAATCAGGCTTGTTACCTAATTAATATTCACGGTTACATGAGCAAGTGCTTAGTTCTTAACACGTAACTACAATGTCATTATTTCCAGCTTCTCATAATAGGTTTTCAATTGCTCACAAATTAGCTTGTTTATTCATTTTTGTGATACTAGGGATTGAATCCTAGGGCCTGGTACATGCTAGGCAAGTACTACAACAGAACAATTTTTTTCTTAGCCTCCCTTTTTTCTTAACTAGTTAGTTGCATCCTTTGTAGTTACATTTTCTTGTTTTCTCATCAGTTATTGTGAGGTGTTCTTGTTCAGATTATCATTCAACAGCAACTTGGCTTTCACTTCCCCTTTCATTTGTCCCAAATCCACTTGACGTCGTGAAGCCCTGTACTTTATCCTATGGCATTCTCATAAGGTCTAGCTGGGCAGCCTAGGCTGGCCTGGAGCTCATGATCCTCCTGCTTAGAAGGTCACTGATGAGTTAAGGAGCCTCCTCCAGTGCAAGACACCATATGCACACACAATATACATATGAAGGCCCCCCCCCCCCAAAAAAAAAAAAACAGACTGGAGATCTGAAAGGTGATTGCAGTAATTGGAATGGGAATTGCAGGAATTGAAACTGGAGTGTGCTTGAGTGAGCTACTTTATTTCAGAAGACCTTGTTAATGATAGTCTGTATAGCTGAGGCTGGTCTTAAACTCCCAATCCTCTGGGTTGATAAGCTTGTTAATTGCTTAAAGCCCCTAGAAGGTGTTTTTTTTGTTGATGTTGTTTTGTTTTTTTCCTTCTTCAAGGTAGGGTCTCACTATAGCTCAGGCTGACTTGGAATTCACTCTGTAGTCTCAGGGTGGCCTTGAACTCACGGTGATCCTCCTATCTCTGCCTCCCTAGTGCTGGGATTAAGGGCGTGTGCCACCACGCCCAGCTATGTGGTTCTTTTTATTTGGTTTTTTGAAATGGGTTCTCAGCTCAGGCTGTCTCACACTCACTGTGGCCCTAACTCATCCACCTCATCCAAGTGGGGATTCCAAACACCTGCGTCACATCTGGCTGCCCCATGTCGCCTTGAGAGCATGCTGAGGAAGAGACTGCAGCGCTCTCAACTACGAAGCCAGCTCGGCTCTTACGTAACTGGCTAGGGTCTTAAGTTCTACTTTGATACAGCAGCCTCACAAGGAGCATCTAACCTGGCCTTGCTACGTAGCCTTGCCCCTTTCATTGTTTCCCTAGAAACTGATTTCTTTTCTTCCTGTCTGGGGAGAATGTAAAGTGCCATTCTGTATCTTTCTACTTGGAGCCCTCTACATGTCTGAACAGAGCGTAGGCAGTACTTCAGAGCCTGCTTGGGCCTTCCACAGCCCAAAAGAACTGTGAAGCCACAGGAACCATTCATGATGGGCATAGCATTCAGGCTTGGCACTCTTAATCCCAGCACTCAAGAGGCCAAGGTAAGATCACTTGAGTTCAAGGCTAACCTGGAGCTAGAGAGTGCCAGGTCAGCCCGGGCTAGAGTGAAACCCTACGTTGGGGGGGGGGGGTGAAATAAAAAGATGAGTCTGTCTATCCATGGAGCTTCTTGGAACAGGAATTTCTGTCTTCATATTGGGTGCCATGGGAAGGCCCTACGAACTTGCTGGGCTGAGCCTTCACTGTAGCACAGGATGGAGCATAGCTGTAGAAACAGCCACGCTCCGTATTACACGAAGTCTTAAGTGTGCCACTTGTCTGGGAATGGGTGAGAGGCCATGGGCTTCCTGTCCTGTGATAGCTCAGAAAACGAGGTTAGTTCTTGGCTGGCTGAGAAGGGACTAGTGTGATTTAAAGTTGAACTGAGTTTCCGCCCTCCAGTCATCCTCAGGTCTCATAGGAATGTGGTGGTGTGATTTGGGAGGATTTGGGTTTCCTTTTTAAGTCTTTTATCCTAAATAACTGGTCTGATTGTAACAAAGTTACTTTAGTGTCCTCAGCGCACCCTCCTCGTCTTGCACCACACAAAGAGTGCACTGTCCCTGACTCACTGTACTCTTAAATGACACGCTAGATCAGATACAGAAAACTAGCTTTGCACAAGCCCTGGTTAGAATGTGGTTTTTGAAACAACTAGGTCAGTAGCCAGAGTGGACTCTTTAAAATGAGACAGATGTCCAGAGCATGGCTGCATCTTTAACTCCTTCCAAAGAGGCGAGTCTAGGACTTCGACCTCCAGTGGCCTACATTTGTTTACTTATTTAGGGATGACAGGGTCTGCCCTTGAACTTGCAGTGTTTTTTGCCTCTGCTTCCTGAGTGCTAGTATTATAGTGTTGTGTCACCATGCCCAGCCTTCTGGCTACTACTATGAATGATTATACTTACACAAGAATTCAGAAAATATAACACGGCCTGGAGAGGTGGCTTAGCGGTTAAGGTGTTTGCCTGAGAAGCCAAAGGACCCAGGTTCAACTCCCCAGGACCCACGTTAGCCAGATGCACAAGGGGTACATGTGTCTAGAGTGTTTGCAGTGGCTGGAGGCCCTGGCGTGCCCATTCTCTCTGCTTGCAAATTAAAAAAAAAAAAAAAAAAAAAACTACACTGCATGATAGCCCAAGGTATTTCCTGACATTCTACTCTAATGGCTGACCTTATTGAGGTGACTCTATGTCATGGTCTTCAGAAGTTAGTGTGCTTTAACATAGATTCTGCGTGTAAAAAGTGTGGTGTGGGGTAGAGGCTACCATTCAGGCTTCACAGGTCTTGTATGAAAATAGGAAAAACACTTAAAAGTTCCTTATCAGTTTTAGGTAGAGTGCTATTAAATATCTGTAGAAGTCCGTGGTAGCATCAGGCTAAAATATGCACATGTGGAATGTGGCTTTTGCCCCTCCCTTCAGGAAGTAAGTCTTGGACACCTGTTTCAGGTTGTACTTGGCTCGGTGTCTTCACTGGCACAAGCTCTTAGGGTAGGTGAGAGGAGCCCCTGGTTTCTGTAGGCTGGAAGTCTTGAAACGTAAACTCCCAAGTTGTGTGACTGCTGAGAAGAGATGTATCAGGCCTTGCTTACTGAAACACTTATTCCTGAGTCAGGCTTTGAAAACAACCCAGTAAAAAGTATCTTTATTCCCATGCTTAAAAAAGTTTTTCTATTATAATGCATTAATACAAAAATATCTGGAATACTACGTTGGTCTTTCTCTTTTCAAGACTTCTTGTAACACTACAAATATGTGATGTGAGCTTTGGATTCTGAGAAAACAGTGGCTAAAGTAGGAACTAAAATTTTTTCTTAAGGGATGTGTGGAGGACAGACAGCCCTTTTTCTTTGGATTCAGGCTATGTACAGTGAGGAGAACACAAAAACAAGTTAAATTAAAAAAAAAAAAACTTGTTTTTCAAGGCTCAGGGTTGAAGCTTGGCTCAAAAACTTACAGTAAGCTGCAGTGAAAACCCCGTATCCACTAGTAGAGGTTTTCTGGGCTCCTTGCTTCAGTTGTACTGGCCCTCTGCTGCAGCCCAGGTGAGACTGAAGCCACTGTGCTCTGATGGGCTCTGGGTGTTGGGAGGTTTGGGAATCACCTTCTCAGTTTAGCTGCCCTCCTGAGAGCTGGCTGAACTGACATGGGTGAGCTGGAAATGGCACTGAGCAAAAGCTGCACGTTGGCTCCTAGTGCCTGGGCCTTGGAATCAGGGCCTCTTAGGCTGGTGTCTCTCAGGAACCATTTCCAAAAGAAGTAATTTCAGTTAGAGTTGGACACTCCCCTCCACCCATGCTCCCCTGGCATAGGGTGGGTAGTCTCAGGTTACTCCTTTGCCTAGGCTCAGAGGCTTGAACTTAACCTATCCCATTCCCTCCTCTTGCAAGCTCCTGAGAGTTAAGGTAAGAGGGTTCTGGGACAGCTCATGAGCAGCTGCTGGTTTTCTGTGAACACAGCCTCTCAATTCCCTTAAGAGAAGCAGTGTTCTCTTGCCTTTTGTGGTTGTGAGCATGCTCACATTTGTTTTATAAACTAGGTCACTCTTGGTCCAGGAAGTGTCTGGCATGCAGAGGGCAGAAGAGGCACTTACAGAGAAGGCTCGGTGCAGCCCATCTATGACCCACAACAGAAAAGCCAAGGGCAGCAGGGGCAACTGGCTTGCCAGACAAATGATACGGGAGGAGAGGTGCAGGCTGCTGTAGGCATCCAGGCACCAGGGTGCTCTCCACGAGACACACACACATCTACACCAGTGGCCTCCCCACCCCTGGGACGGAGGGTCGTCTTCAGGAAGAAGTGCAGCCTGTGGGGTCTTCAGCACTGGTTACTGTGTGATTTGGACTGTTCCCTCCCGGGCTGGGCCCGGTCCCTGGAGGAGGAGGTGTCTGTGCACACTAGGCCGCCTGTCTCTGAGATTCCTGTTGCTGTACCTGTGCACTCTGCAGAGTGCTGTGGGGGGCTTGTGAGGGTCCAGGGGCTGGGAGACGGGGAGCTGCAGAGAGACCTGCGGATGATGGTGCTGGCTCCACGGGGCTAGCAAGCAGTTCTGTGGGGAAGTGGGGCAGCAGAAGGTATGAGGGTGAGTCCTGGGGTGCTGGGGACCGGGGGCAGTCTAGAGCACTGTCATCGGAAGGAACGGGGCTGGGGCAGCGGCCTTCTCCGGGTAAGTACCGAGTGCATTTCTTTTTCCTCCTAGGAATAGTGAAGAGAGTTATCTGTAAACAGAGGGTGAATTCAGAGTCATACACCACAACCAAAAAATGGCATCAATGCCCAGACCTGGCTCACTTGTCCTCTTCCCATGACCTGGGTGGGGAATGTCTGTTTCCTTGGACCTGCATCAGTCAGCCCTCTGGGCAAGTGTAGTTCCCAGAGTAGCCATAAGATGGCAGCATACTGCCCTTGTGTGGCTAGGTCTCCAGACTGCCATCTGTTTTCTAAGGGAACCATCTCCTGGTGTGGGTCTCAGACTAAGGCAGGGCATGTGATGGTCTGTGTCCTTGGCTAAGCAATTCTAGTCCTCAGAACTGGGCTAGTGGAAAAAGAAATGGGCAGTGACTTTTGCCCATTACCACCTTACAGTCTTCTAGGACGCAGAGTTACTACATAGTAAGATAGGGTCTTGCTGTGCAACAGTAGCTGACCTGGTACTCCCGATGTAGCCCAGGCTGGTCTAAACTCCTTCCTGCCTCAGCCTCTCAGATAAGCTCCACCATACCCAAGCCAGTTTGTATTTTTGAGCAGCACCAAATGGAGGGGACAGGTTGTTTCCCAATGCACAAGTGTGTGCGTGCGTGCGTGTACACATGCCTTTGCTCATTGCCCTTGTATAGGGAACACGAGAGGCACATGGTTTGCCTCTTTACAGCCAGCGACCTGACTGTCTACATTACCCTCAGCCTAGGTCCTTCCTGGCCTGAACCTGACTAAGGCAAGTTTAACTACTTTAGTGGGTAAATCTTTTTGAACCCTCAAGAATTTCTCTGCGTGGTGCCACCACAGGGCCCTCTGGCTATTGTCCCCCCTTGTGTCCAGCCTCTGGCCTTATAACTACAAAATGCAGGTATAGATGCCTGGCAATAACTATTTAAAGGGTCCTCTAATGTCTTCACCTCACTTTTCTCAGATCTGAGAGCTCTAAGTGATTCAAGGAAGGATCCCACTAGAGCAGACATGGGAGCAGGCCAGCCTTGATGTTGAGGCTGGGAGCTGGGCTCAGGCCCCCTAAGTTATAGGAATAGATGTGTCTGCTGAAGACCTGCTAGGCCTGGCTGACCCCAGAGCCCTCGCCTCTCCTGTTCTACCAGTGCTCTCCACAAGCTGTGCTCATTGTTCGCTTCCATTTGGGGAGACTTGGGTTCCTTCTTTCCTGGGTATGTCAAGGGACCCAGGACCAAAAAAGGGAGATGCCAGCCCAGCAGAGCGAGTGCAGTTGGGAGCAGCGTGAAGCAAAGGGAGAATGGTGGTGGGGACAAACCCACCTGCAAGGACCACACCAATCCGTCTGCTGGTTGAGGCCAAAGCGAGCACGACATTTCTTAGGCGAGCCAGGATCTGCTCACAGCCATGCCAGAGGGGCAGAGCAGGCAGAGGGCGAGCAGGCAGGCAGCAGGGCAGAGCAGGGCCCAGAAAGAAGAGGTAACATCAGTGTTAGCCAGTTACAGATGCCCCATAGCCCCCACGGCAGAATGGACCTCCCCATGGTACAGTTGGCCCCAAGAGATGCCTTAGGGACCAAAGCAAGGGATCAGAAGAGGTAGGCATCCAGCCGGGCAGTAAGAAGTCAGTGGGAAGAATGATGAGAGCGTGCAGGGTGCCCTCTCAGGCTGGCTCCTCCCTGTGGCTAATTAGACCCTTTCTGGCAAGGAGGCTCCAGAAGTACAATTTTCTATCACTCCCTCTCCCCCAAATGTCTGCCCTATACCCAATTTTTCCTTCTTTCTCTTTTTTGAGGTAGAGTCTCACTAGCTCGGGCTGACCTGGAGCTCACTCGGTAGTCTAAGGCTGGCCTTTAATTCACAGTGATCCTACCTCTGCCTCCCAAGTGCTAGCATTAAAGGCGTGCACCACCACACCTGACTTTGTCTTCATTTTTGCCAGTGTCCAGTTTCTGACCCACATTCCTGACAAGGCCAAGGCTACAGCTTAGGCTTGCACTCCACATTTCCTCTTGGAAAGGAGGGCCCGTTCCTGTCCTCTGAGAAGAGCCCCCGCAGACTGCTCTTGGTCCTGCCCCAGTCCTAGCTCCAGCTCCCGCATGCGGGCAGCACAGCTGAGCAAGCCATGGGTGTGGGGGCTGAGGCGGGTTAGACCATGGGAAGGAGGTCCACGGTGGGTGGGCTCGCTCGGGCCTCTTCACTGCACTGCCCTGAACTGGGTGGGTGACGGAGACTACCACTGGGCCTAGGCATAGGCTCTGCTCGGCCTCTGCACAGATCCTGCACAAATCCCCTGTTCCTCACATCAGCAGACTTAGCCAGCATGCCTGCTTGGGATATGTGCAGAACCACACAGTTTGGTTAGTTTCTTGTGGAAGCTAGCTGTAAGCAGGGCTGGCACAGGCACCAGCTGTGTACCAAGGGCTTCATGAAGCGGCTCATGCTAGTCTTCCTGGGACATACTGAGATGGCTTTGTGGACTGCAGTCGCCCAGGCCCTGAAGGCTCTTGGCCCGGTGCTCTGGCCAGAGCAGGGCTGCTCTTGAAATGAGAACCTGGAGAGGCACGCCCACTGCTGCTGAAGCAAGGCTTACCTGTGGTGGACTCCTGATGCTTCTCTCTCGACCGCCTCTTCTTCTTCCCCTGGAGAGAACAGGAGGGATGCTCTCAGAGCTCTGCCAGGCGGGCAATGGGCTCGCTGCAGCCTGGCTTTTCCTGGCTACTTTCTGCAAGGCTGTTGTTGCATGTGGTGCACTAGCGGCTCCTCCCTCCCTGGTCAATCTGAACAGAGGTCCTTTCCTCCCCTTCCCATGTGGCCCAACCAGATACTGGGCAACAGCCCCACAAGTGAATGCATTCTGGAGTGGAGAGCTGCCTCTTTCTAGGGACAGTTCCCCAAAGCTTCCTCTCTGATTGTCAAGGGAGGCCTTGGACTCTCCATGCCTGCCTCATTTGTACGGTCAAGTTCCCTTGCCCTGTTGAGGTTGTGGCCTGTGACGTGCTATCTTAAAGGTCCCCCCACACAGACCCCTGCGGCGTATCTGGCCACTCACGTAGTTGTCACGCGCAGACCAGCCTGGGTACAGCTGCATGTGCAGCTGCCTTTCCTTGCGGGCCAGCTCGTAGTACTTGGCCTGCTCCTCCCGAGACAACGCATGCCACTGCAACGAGGAAAGGGCATGGACGGGGTACATCGGGGTCAGCAAGGTGCACCAGGACGAAGGGCATCAGGGTCATCCCTGCCAACCCCAACTTGCCAGCAGCCTCACCCTGCGGCCCAGGATCTGGTTGATGGCAGCACTCTCCTTGAGTGTGCACTCGGCAATGACCTTGGCTCTCATCTCCTTCATGTAGAGCATGAAGGCGTTGAGGGGCTTCTTGATGGTCGGCTTCTTGGCTTCCTTCTCTGCCTTGGAGTCCGCCTGTGTCTTCCTGTGGGCCACATGCCCAAGCTGCTCGGCTCAGGAGCACCCACCCCACCCTCACCTTGCCCTCATCCCCCAGTGCCACCTCTCCGCTAGTGTGGGTACACGTGGCATTTACAAAATCCTAGTGCCATCTTCTAACTGCCTTATGGGGGAGGAGACAGCTAAGTATTCCTTTTCAGGGATATGATAGCCAATTGGGAAAAACATGCATAAGGGCTTATCCCCCACCTTTGTTGGGACAAAACCTCTGTTCCTCTTTCCACCCACCCACTTCTGCTTCTAAAGCAAGCACAGTAATAATGGTCGGGAGCCAGAGCCAAAGCAGCTAGGCTGGGCCCTCCTGGCAGTCCTTCGAGCTACCAGGGGTCAGCCCTGAAGCCCCATGGGAAACCTGTATTCTGACTGACCGAAGAGTTCTTTTCCCTTAAGAGGGTTTCATGCTAGTCCAGGCTGACTTTGAACTCAATCTGTAGTCCCAGGCTGGCCTCAAACTCACAACGACCCTCCTATCTCTGCCTCCGGAGTGCTGGGATTAAAGGCATGTGCCACCACACCCGCTGAGTAGAGTTCTGTTCACCTGCCAGGCCCATACCTGTTTGTCTCCCTCTGCCCATCTTACATATTCTCGTCTTACGTATTCTCACTCACAGGCTGCGGTCATAGGGCTGCAACTCCTGCTTCCCTGAGGAGGGCACAATGGCCGGGTGGGGAATGGCTGCTGGGTGACCAGGCACACCAGATCCCAGCATCAATGAAGGGTGAGTGAACCTGAGGGCAGGAGGAGAAGGAACACTGAGCCAGCAAGCTCGGGTCAGACAACCTGCATGGAGGCGCCTGCACACTGGCCTGGACACAGTACAGAGAATATGCAAATGCTTGCCCCCAACACACTGCACAGACACTGCCGGAGTCCAGTGTGCCTTTCAGTTGGTTACTGACTAAGTCCCAAACAGTTTTGAATCTGCCTCCCCCCAAGCTGGTTACTGACTAAGTCCCAAACAGTTTTGAATCTGCCTCCCCCCGCCTTCTCACTACTTGCCCCAACCAGCCTAGCCTTGGGAGCCTGTGGGGCTCCTCACTCTCCTACTTGACCTCTCCTACTTGACCTCTCCAAACCCTGTTCCATACAGCAGCCAAACTGACCTTTTAAAAGAATGTCCCTGGCTCATTCCTGCTTACCTTGCCCTGCTGGTCACAGCATAAAAGCCAGGGTCCTTCCTGGGGCCAGCACAGCCCTGCCTCGAGTACCCTACTGACATACCTCGTCCCGTCTGCCTGCCTCATACTCGAGCCAGCTCCGACTTCTACCTGGCAGAAAATTAACTCTTCCCGTGAGCCTCGCCCTGATGCTTCTTGCCTGGCTGGGGTGTCTGAGCCTTGACCAGCCCATCCTGCCGGCCCACTTAGCTGTTGGTGCCATGTCACTGTTAGCCTACGTTCCACTGTGCGCTTGCCACCAGCTCTGTCCCTGGGAGAATGAGCTAAGGAAGAGACGCGTTCACCTCTGACCTCTTTCCTGCCATTCTGGGGATCACTGCCTCCTGCTGTGTGCACACTGGGACCCGAGCAGGCCGACCCTACAGACCAAAGGCCAGGGACACTACAGGAAAGGTGCTGCCTCAGGATGAGGTCCGGCAGGAGGGCAGAACACGCTGCCCTGTGGCCTGGGCTGAGGCTTTTCAATCCCACTAGCTTCATTCCCAGGCATAGAGCAGCAAGGATCTCCAAGATGACAGACGGACAAATGGACAAACGACTAACACAGGGTAAACACTGGCCTGAGCACAGCCCTACGTGGGCACTGAAGCCTGGGCAACAGGAAGGAAGCAGGTGCCTGACTGCGAGAACAGGGGACTCACCTGGGGTAGGGGGCGCCAGGGGCTGCAGTGGGGGCGGGGAAGTGCTGTCTATATCCGCAGGAAGGGGACAGGGGGTAGAGAGGAGGGCTGGGCCTGTGGTTGGGAGAGACAGCTGTTAGCAGTCTGGCTGCTAGCCAGACATGGGGAAGGACTTTCACGCCTGTGTGGCTGGACCCATACAGCAGTGTGAGCGTGGTTCTCTGCTGGGATCTTTCCATTGTGTGTTGCACACAACTGCCACCAGGGGGCAACCTGTGCCGACAGCTTGTACCAGTGTCGAAGGGCTGGAAGTGAATCGACCTCCCAGGACCGTGCTTAGCAACTTTCCTTCGGGTCCTATCAGCCTGCCCCCTCACCTTATTTCCTTGACAGTTGAGGGCTGATAGCTGTCGCAGGGCCTTTTCACCCTCCATTATCACTGTCTACACTGCTCTTCTTCCCCAATTAGCGTGCTTCAACTCCTGATCATTCTTCAGGTCTTGGCTAAGTAACCCTTTCCCAAAAGCCCAGCAATCCCAAGCTGAATGAGGTGTCCTTAGTTGCCTGCAGCCCCAGTCAAGGCAATGTAAGAGGAGTTAGCTTCTTGCCTGGGTCAGGTCCTGGGCAAGCCCAGAATGTACTAGGGCTGCCCAGCACACAAGGCTTAATGCACAGGACTACTGTACCCCACCTCTCTCCTGGCAGCCCACTGTGAACAGCGTTCCCTTCCCTGTGCCTACAGCCTTAGCTGGCACCTCTTCCAGGCTCATGTCTCTGAACCTTGGAGCTTCTGGCCTAGGGACTCTTTCAGGATGCTGGCCAGAGATTTGCCTGTGTGGATCCCTGGTCTGGCTCCACCAGGTTCAGCTTTGAGCACTCTCGCTCCAGCTTGGTTCTGGGAGTGATCATAAGGGTAGGCCTGATTTGTATTTAGGCTGGAGCTTTGTCCAAAGACAGCCTGGAAATGGGAAGGCAGGTGGGAAGGGGCAGTGGGCCCGTTTGAGCATTGCACTTTCCCTCTTCCTGTGAGGCCAATCTTCGGGTTATTGGATGACTGCCCCATTCCGGAGAAGCTAGAGACCTGCTCAGGCCACACTGGTTAATGAGTAAAAGGCCAAGTGACCCACTGAGGCCAAATCCAGTGGAGAACAAATTCAGACTCACAGCCACGCCTGATATGGGGTTCCGGGCTGCCTTCTCCTAGTCAGGAGCTTGCTTGGCACGAGGAGGCGCCACAGGTCTAGGAAGGACCTTGCTCCTCAAGCAGCTGCCAGGGAAGGGACAAACCAGGGGTAGACACCGAGGCCCCTAGGAAGTACCTCCCTGCCCTCCAGGAAACTCGGCTAGTCACCTCTTTGCTCAGGGCCCCTCTTCCTCCTCACACACTTCACATGAGCTTAGGTGAGTGGGATTGAGACCAGCACGCAGCTCCTACCTCCCCAAAGGAAGTATGTCAGGTTACCAAGGGGATGCCTGGGAGCCAGGCGGCCCCAAGGATCCCTGGCCTGGAGCCAGGTAGGGCCACAGCTCCCGGGGCTCAGCAGAGCTGGGAGTTGGAGGAACACCAGTGCACAGTGTCCTTTCCCGTCGGGCTCACACTCACCAGCTCACTGTGTGGGGGAGCTGTCCCATGCTGCCTGAGGTCAGAGAGTAGAACCCAGAGATGTCAGGGGTCTGCAGTGGCCTGTGAACTCCTGCAGTAGAAAGGGGTCAAGTGAGTGGGTCAGCCTGAGCTGGGGGGTGTCTTCAGTGTCACTGCACCTCAGAGCCTTCCTTCTACGGGCCTCTAGGATCCCACCCCTTGCTAGAGATCCAGGCATCGGCTGGGCCCAGACATGCTGCAGGCTGCCAGCAGTGGCCTTCTGATGGGGAGGAAGCCGAGGGCATTGGTACTGGGGGCTGCCTCTGCCGTAGCACGAGTCACTTGAGTGGGAGGCCAGGGCTCGGCACGCCCCGTCCACTCTGGCCTGCAGACGGCAGTCAGGCCTCTGGGTCGTAGAGGAACCGGGCCTGGGGTGGAGTCAGCAGGTTTCCCACCGCTGGCAATGGTGGATTTCAGAATGACTCTGGCTGGGGCCGAGGTGAATCAGCCACGGCAACCACCGCTTTCCACTTTCTCACTGCCGAGGAAGGCTGGGGTGTGAGTGACTTCACCAGTCACGGACAGTGCTGCTCTCATGTTTGCCCTGGGGGCCCCTCGCAGTTTGACCTGGCATCACCTCTCTCTACCCTCGGGTGCCCTCATGCTCCTAGTACCTTTTTGTTTGCCCCCCCCCCCTTAAAGGCAGGGTCTCACTTTGTAGCCCAGACTGGTCTAGAACTTAGTATGTAGTCCAGGATGGCTTTAAACTTGCAATCCTCCTGCCTCTGCTTCTAACCTCCCAAGTTTTGGAATTATAGGTATGTGCCACACCTTTTTTTTTCTTTGGCATATTCTTTGGGTCCTGGGTTTGCATAGCATAGCTCCAGGTCCTTCAGTTGTAAAATGGTCCCAGAAGCCAGGAACTTAGCCCACACTCCAGTCTCACTGGGCTCCTCCCCACCCCAGCCATACCTTGCTTCTGGCTGATGTCCGCAGGTGCAGGTGTGGGGTGTGGACTGCTGAAATGTTCGTAGAGAGGAGAGAGTTGGGGGGCACCATGGGGAGCCTGACTGGCCTTGTTGTGCTGAAAAAACAAGTAGACGGGAATGAGAGCCTGGGGGATCAGAGGGAGGAAGGTGCTGGGGGGCATACAGGCAGTCGCAGTAGCTGGTGGGCATGCCAGCTGTCACAAGTGGCAGTCAAGGCATTAGGAAGATGGGTCAGTGGCTAAGGCTCTTGCTGCCCCAGTGTGAGTACACAGGTCGGGCCCCCAAAGCCTGTGTCTGTAACCCCAGCATGCCTACAGTGAGGTACGAAGAACCCCAGAGGTTCACGGGCCACCTCAAACGAGATGGAAGGCGAGGACTGCCGCTCCACTGTCGCCGCTACATGCGCACGCTCAGCACATACAATGACGGTCAGAACCACAAGCCTCAGCGAAGAGGGCACCAGCCCAAATACCCCATGTCTACGCACCACCCTCCTGTCTACTAGCCCCCTGGATGGCGCAAGCAATTTGAGCTCCTGTGAGCTCTTGGCCTTCTAGGGCCCTCTATGCCAGGAGGCTCACCTCTCCTGTCGGAAAGCCTTCCTTACTCCTGATCCCAGAGATATCCCTGTTTCTCTGAGGACTGCTCACAGCCACCAGCCCCAGGCAATGAGGCCTGGCACTCTTTTCTCCTCTAACCCCTGACCAGTCCTGAGTCCCTCAATGTCCCACCACAGATGGGTGCATGTGCTGACTCAGGACAGTACCCCAAAAGCCCCTCACTCAGGGGCACTAGGCAAAGCCTGGCCCGGCTCCCTCCAGCGACAACCTGCCCAACCCTTGCTTGTCTGGTTCCCTCGGCACCGAAGGACTCTGACTCTTCACATGGTCAAGTGCCCTGTCCAGAGACGACTCAGTCAGCAGGCTGAGAACAGGGCTCCTGTCTTCTTGCGCAACCCACCCAGGCCCAGGGCCCAGTGTGCATGTCTACAGTACACTGTGCAGGTCAGGACTCTGGAAACCTATCTACAATTGGGGCTCAGCTTCCTTCCCAGAGAAGCCTGCCTTGGGGTGCTGCTGGCTGAAAGCACAGTTGAGGCACAAAAGAAACAGGACATCTTGGAGACAAAACAGTAATGAGAGGGTGTGGCCTGGGCTCCATGCTGACTCAGGGAGCAAAATTTCCCATTGGGCGAATTTAGCTGGAGTCTTTACAGTCGTTTGCTCTCATGAGAATGGGGCCCGGCACTTAGCTACTGGAGGTCCAGGGAGAGCAGAAGAAAACCAGGCACAAGCCCCAGGGCAGCCAGAGCACGGGGCCTGGGCCTCTCTGCAGCAGCCGTGGCCTGCCACCACCTTCCCGGGTTCCTGCTTCCAGCCTTTGAGTCGTGGACCACGCGGGCTTCCCTTTGTCCTCAGCACACAAGACAGGATGTGCCGACAGGTGTCGTCTACCACCAGGAGAAGCGTGAGCTGGGGCGGCCGGGGCACGTGTGAACACATGTGGCATGTTTCAGGCGTTGATCACCTGCCACGTTACCAGGCACAAACAATCTCATTCCCACTACAGTACCAGCAGGCTGCCACTTCTGTCTGAATGCTCCCCCATCTCCCGGCTGCTGACGCCTCGGCAGGTACAGCCCGTTCCCTGCCTCCAGAGCTCCGCTCTCAGGCCCCTCCGTCCCACGCAGCCGCTCTCTTGCTCCACCAAATGACCCCTGCCAAGGTCTCCAAGTACCTCCATGGCCTGAGCTGTGACATTCTCCCATGTTACACAGTCTCTGGGCCTCATCAGACACAATTCTACCTCGTCCCTGGAATCATGTCTGTCATCTGGCTTTGGGACACCCCACTTGCCTCACTGTCCCCCAGCTCATGTGCTTCCCCCCCTTTCCTGGCCTGTGTCACACTGCCCATCCCCTCATCTCCTTTGCTTTAGGTGTGTTCACATTTCTGCTTCTCCCGGGAATTCCACTCTCCAAACGTCTACTCAGCACCTACAGGCCTGAAACACTCCAAACGTGACACCCCCAAATCACAGCCTTGAACTTTCCACGCTGCATGCTGCTCTGCTCTCGCCTTCCTCCGTCACTGGCAACGCCATCCTTCCTCGACCTGAAGAGGTGCTTTCATGGCCACGTTCACCTGTCAGATTCCAATGGTCTTCCTTCAAATCGCTTCTTCCCCCGTCTCCTACCCAGGCCAAGCCATCCTCTCTTCTCACCTGCTCAGCTGTGGCAGCCTCCTCCCTCTCCTCAACCAGGCTTCCAGCAGGCACACAGACCACCTTTCACACTCTGCCTAATCCTTCCGTGGCCTTCCTACGCATCTCCTTACAAGGGTGCACTTCCCTCTCCTGACCCCAGCTCCCTTCCCACTGTCCTCTCTGCTCACGATGCCCAGGACTTCCCCACTGGCGCATCGCCCTTAGCACCCTTCTTTAGTAGTTTGTTTTTGTTTTTCTTGAGGTAGGGTATCACTCTAGTCTGGGGTGACCTGGAACTCCCCTGGTAGTGCCAGAATCAAGTGATCCTCCGACCTCAGTTTCCTTAGTGCTGGGATTAATGGTGTAAGCCACAATGCCTGGCTTGGTAACAACTTTTTCTTTTTTTCAAGGCAGGGTCTCACTCTAGCCCAGGCTGACCTGGAATTCACTCTGTAGTGCCAGGCTGGTCTCAAATTCATAGCAATCCTCCTACCTCTGCCTCCCAAGTGCTGGGATTAAAGGCGTGCGGCAACCACACAGGGCTGGTAACAACATTTTTAAGGTGTACCATAATGTGAAGTTAGCTGGGAAGCCGAGCTCTAAGCTTGCTAAGCTTTCACTGCCTCTTCATTCTAGGACCCTGGGTCTGTGTCATTCCCTGAGGACCTGAAGTCTCCCTGCTTGTAACAAGAGTATCAGTGCTAAGCTCCTCACTGACCACAGAGGCAAACTCCTTTCTCCTAGAGTGTGGGGAGCAACTGCAGAGATCTACTAAGTAGGGTGCTTCCCAGAAACCTCTGAGACCTTTTCTATCCCAAAGCGCGTGACCAAGCTGGCCAGATGGCGAGCCTTGTCGCTGCAGAGGGCAGCCGCCGCCGCTGCCACCGTCGCCTACGTTCGGCTCTGCTTCCTGAGTCCCAGTTGTGCCGCGGCTCAGGCTGGGCTAGGAAACCTCAGAGATCCTGCTCGGCCTGCAGCTTGCCCGCCATGAACGTGTGCGGCAGCACGGAGGTAGGGTCCTGGGGCACGCCTCATTAAGCAGGAGTCCGCAGCCAAACCACACATGTGCTGGGTGGGCAGGGCAGGGCAGACACCCAGCCGGCAGCTAGAGGCCCTGGGAGGCCAAGGGCTCCGGGGCAGACACCGAGGGCCTGGCCATTCCTTCCCACGTTCATGCAGGCTGCCGCTTCACCTCACCCCCAGCCCCCTCCACGCCTGGTGGTGCTAGCCAGGGGGAACCGTCTGGCACAGGGGCCCCTGACACCCTCAGCCAGCAGAACGTCCCGCTCCAGGGCTTCAGCACAAGGCTGTCGCAGGGCCAACTTCCCAGACAACAGGGTGGGTCACCCAGGGCCTGGCATGTGTATGGGAAGTCCAGTGACTGTAGTGCCACCTCCTTTCTTCTCCTGCAGGTGGGGACTGTACCCAGGCCTGAGTTGACTGTCCACACTAGGCCATGAGCATCACCTCTCCTCACCGAGAGCTGAGACTCTAACACAGCTGAGTGTGCAGAAAGTGTTCACAGCACGATGGGGTGTGTGAACGTGCCAGTGACTTCGCCATGGTCCGTATTTCACCATCAGGCAACCCAGACGCCTGTTTTTTGCCTGAGCTCTGGCAGCTGCTCCTGATAGCCTGTGACCTGTCCAGGATTCAGACCCCAGAGCTGCCCAAGAGACACCCTGCCAGCCCTGCTAAGGCACGCCTCGTCGTGGGTTTTCTAGTGACGGGCTCCTGCCCAGCAGAGGTGCCCTGCCCTTCCACTGCCACGCTTCTGCCGCTCCAAGGCGCTGCCTTACACCCACTGCGCCCTCCTGGTACTAAAGGCCCTCCCCCCTCCGTGCCCTGGTCGGCCTGGCTCTCCTCCTTTTC
This sequence comes from Dipus sagitta, assembly GCA_036346955.1. Taxonomy (NCBI): domain Eukaryota; kingdom Metazoa; phylum Chordata; class Mammalia; order Rodentia; family Dipodidae; genus Dipus; species Dipus sagitta. The sequence continues at coordinate 24,196,993 of CM070777.1, read as the reverse complement.
AGCAGGTCCCAGAGGGCTAGGCAGCAGGAGATGGAAAGGAGGGGTCCTGAGCAGGCCTCGTTGGCTCACAGTCAGGCTTGGGTCTGGGGCCTGGCTGGGTTGCCCCTGTCCTCCCCCGTTGCCCTGCCTCCACTTCCTGCAGGCTCAGGTGAAAAATAAACACCGTCGGCATTTTCCCTGCAGACCGCAGAGGTCGGCTTGCAAGGCTGTGAGCGCGCAGCGCGCCCGCCACCGCCAGCAGAGAAACTCCCTCGCCGCCTCTGACGGTTGGCTCCAAAAACCCCCAAGCGCTTGAGCCCCACAACACTTTCCCAGTGAAGAAAGTTGCCATTTCCTCTGGGCGCGAGCCTGATGGGGGAGGGGCCCTTCCCAAGCAGCCCAGGGAGGTGACGCAGGATGCGCCCCTGAACCCCTGCGGGCCCAGGCCGACTCTGAGCCCAAGAACATCTGCTGACAACAGCTGAGGGCTGAGTGTGAGCCAGGCCCGGTTCTGAGCCATTCCTAAAAGGACACGGGGAAACCGAGGCATAGGGGCACACAGCTACTGAGTGGCAGAGCTGGGATGCCAACTGCTATCGTGCAGACAAGTCGTGTTTGTGCGCAGTGGTCACTGTCTGGGCCTCCTTTCTCCAGCCGGGCCACAGTAGCTCCCGGAAGCCCTGGGGCAGGGGTGCCCGCTACACCTGCCTGCCGGGTCTACTGACATCAGGAGCCAGCCTAGTGGTGAAAGGCAGATGGGACTGGCCCTCAAGGCCACAGCTACCCGTAGCGTCCTGTCCCCCACTGCGTCGGGCCACACCGGCGTCCTCCTGCAGCCTCGGTGGCTCTCCCTACGCGGAACGCTCCAAGTTTCCTCCTGCTCTTTGCCAGGCTGGCTGCTCCTCCCGACGTGGTAGGGGGTTCTACCAGCCTGGCAAGCAATGTGCCTGGGCATCCTGGAAAGCAGTCTGCTGGCTGGGGTGTGTCTCTCCAGACTGCCTTGTTTGGACAAGTCCTACCCATCGTCCAGGGCTCCCAGGAGTGAGACTGCCTCCAGGAGCCCTCAGTGCCTTCATTCTGAGGAGGTGCCCGACCCCTGACCTCTGTCACTCGTGTCTTGATTGTTCTGTTGAATGAACTAGACTGGGTATCCGGGTCGGGAGTACAAGGCTCTGCAGGGCCCGCTGAGGCCATGTCCAGGGAGCACAAGGCAGCACTGGGCAGAGGGTCACAGCACAGAGTCTGGACGCTGGGAGGAGCTGAGGCCACCTGAGATCAAGGGATGTACTTAGCGGCTGAAACCCCTTGGCTTTCTTTTGTGGTCTTTTTGGGAGTGAGAATGACCAGAAAGTCAAAAATCAAGCCTGCTACCAGTTCATAGGATTGCTCTGGGGACGGCCACCAGGCCCTGGATGCCAGGGCCCCTGTCACGAGGAGCACAGCACAGGATGGTGTCAACCTCAGCCCAGGTCTGCCAAACAGCCCCTCAAAGGTGCTCCACTCAAGAGGCGTATTCCACCTCTTTCTTCACTTTCCCATGCTGTCCGACAGACAGGCCGTCAGTCCCCAAGGGCCCCGCCCCACGTCTAGAACTGTGGCAGCAGCGTCCAGCAACAGCGACGCCTCTGTGCTCAGGAGTGTGGCTAACAGCTAAGTGGGATGCTCGTCAGGGCCTGGGGCAGTGAGAAAGAACTTCCGAGAAGCAGGTCCCCTAGACCTTCCAAATGGGGAAGACCGCCCCACCCCCCCACACTCCGGCCCAGCTGAGGGTAACAGGCTGGCAAAGCCCCCACTCCTGCCCTTTCTCTCCCAGGACACCGAGCTGCGTGGAAGACAGCTGGCAAGCTTCTCGCTCACAGCGCTGCTCAGCGCCTGGCAAGCGCCCACCACGGAGCACAGGGCCCTGCCGAGGCCAGCAGAGCTGCCAGGGCTGTCCACACCCTCAACCAGGACACGTCAGTCCCACCTTCAGGCAGCAAAGCTGCCGCCATGCGCACAGCCCTGCCAAGCACATGTGGCCAGCGCGCCAGGGCTCTGGACTTGGTATCTAGCAGGTAGCAGGTCTGCCTCGGTGGAGGTGGGCGAGGACCAGAGTCCCCGCACGCTGCTTGGCAAACCACAGGCCTCCACCCAGCCAGCCCCAAGGCACCCACAGAGTGGGCTGAGCCCCACCGGCTGAGTAGCCTGGCGCTCAGCCTCTCGTGGTTTCTATGCACTCGTTTTCCTTCCTCCTCTGAGGTGAACGCCCCTCAGGACAGGATGTTTTCAGAGGAAAACATAAGCTTCCGGGAGCCGCTGCAGCTGAGCTGCTGGGTGACATGACCAGCATTCTGGCTGAGGACTGCAGCAGCCTGGGGACACTCACCCTGCTCCTCAGTGCCCGGCGTCCAAGTCCACCGTGGACAATGGTCTCAGCCCTGCCCGACCTTGGCAGTAGGAAGGGAAAAGGAGGCAAGACTGCAGGCCCTGAAGCAGTTTAGAAGCTGTGTGTCCCTAGGGGCAGAGCCAGAGGGTTTTTTTGCTCTCAGTATTTTATTTATTGGGGGGGGGGAATGGGCACACCAGGGCCTCTTGCTACTGCAAGTGAACTCTATACAAATGCCGCTTTGTGCATCTGGCTTCATGTGGGTATTGGTGAACTGAAGCCAGATCAGCAGGCTTTGCAAACAAGTGCCTTTAGCCACTGAGCCATCTCCGCAGCCCAAGCCAAAGGCTGTGTAGAGAAGGGAGGAAGAGAACGGCGGAGGCGCAGATTGATGGCCTACAGCCCTGCCAGTCCAGTAACGACCCACTAAGTGCCCAGCGGTCTGCAGAGTTCCACCCTGTCCTGAAACCCCACGGTCCTTCCCCAGCCACTTGCCAGGGTGCAAATTCTGCAGAGGAGGAAGGCAAAGCCGGAGAGCTCAGTGACCTGCCCACGGCCTCCCAGCCGCAGGGACAGGTCTGGTCTGAGCCTGGCCCTTTTGGGCTCTTGGCCACAAACGTCACCACTCTGCCGCTCTCCCAGGCAGTGCAACGCCCTGACAAACAATCTGGGGTTTTGTTTTTGAAACAGGGTTTTGCTCTGCAGCACAGGCTGGTCTAGCGGAGCTTAGACAAGGCCCAGACAGGTGGGCTGGAATGGCTAGTCAGCAGCGGCTGGAGGAAGAAGGCCTGGAGGCCTCTTTGCCTAGCCTCAGCCTGCATGGCCCGATTCAGTCCAGCCAGTCTCTGGGAAAGGGCATCACAAGGATCTCCAAGTTACCTGGACTGTTATGCTGCCTGTGTGTCCCGCCCGAGGACACTTCCATCCAGAGGCTACATCACGAAGCTCACCTGGGCTGACTCTCAAAGCTAATGCCAGTTAAGGCTCTTGGAGCTCAGTATGGATGTGGTCCAGCCATTTATTCACAAGGCCACAAGACAAGGTGTGGCAAAAAGCTGCTGGAGGTCCCCAGTCCCCAAGCGCTCCCACCTCAGCCCCACAGACAGTGTAAGCACAGAGGGAAGGCTGGGCTGCTGCAATGGCTACAGGGTCCTCTGAGGTGGAGCCCCTCACGAGGCAGCGTTAAAGGTTCACACAAAATCATGCCACGCAGCTCTATTGACACACACCTGGAGAGCAGCGTGCAGATGCAGGGCAGAGGGTGCTGCGTTCCTCCTGCATGCTGAGGAAACAGGGGCTGGGGAGCCAAGGGTGCTTAACCCAGGGCCCTGCCTATGTCCGACAGCGAACCGCCAGTCCTATCTCGGGGACCGGACTGGCGCAAGAGCATCCCACTGCCTAGAACAAATGCATACTGCTTAGAAGGCACCATGGAAGAGCTCGGTTCAAACCCTTCCTCTACACTTGGACGTCTCTGTTGCTGTCCCTCTCCACTGTAAAATGTCCAGTGCTCATGCCGTGTGGTAATGACTACATGAGCTCCTCTTCGTACTTAAGAGCAAAATGAAAGGAAAAAGTAAGACAAAAGCAAGCACTGCCCTAGACAAAGGCTGCTTTGTGCCAGGTCAGGGCTGCTGGTCCTCGACGGCCTCTGGTCCACTGCCTGCTCACCATCAAGCCAGACAGATGAGCTCCTTGCTGGCCTGCAATGACGGGAACGGGGGGCAGGAGGCGGAGGAAGAAACCATCCTCATGATGTCCCCAAAAAGGCTGGTAGGAGGCTCTGGCTCCAAGCAGCTTTCCCATAGGTATTACTCCCAGGCCCAGGCTACCTCCACTTTCTCAGTCCAGCCATCCCCAAGACTCAGGGCCTAGAAAACTAGCCCAAATGGGTGCACCTGGCCCAGAGAGCCCAGCAGCAAGCTCTGGATTGAGTGAGGAGCACAGATGGGAAGGAAGAGATCCCCAAGGGACAGCTTCACGCCGTCCTGTCACACACAAGCCTGGCTCAGTCTTACAGGACATTTACAAATCCTTCTCCGTGTGTGTGTGTGTGTGTGTGTGTGTGTGTTTGAGAGAGAGAGGCAGATATAGAGACAATGGGTATGCCAGGGCCTTCAGCCACTATAAACAAACTCCAGATGCATGCGCCACCTTGTGCATCTGGTACCAGATGCACAAGGGAATTGAACCTGTGTCCTTTGGCTTCATAGATAAGCACCTTAACCACTAAGCCATCTCTTCAGCCTCCACATTTTGTTTTTGCTGGAGGCCCTGAACTCCTGTTTTCCAACCAAGGAATGCAGCCCTCCTCATGTGACCGGGGCATGCTGGCCATGCCAGGTGTCCAAGGAGGGAAGGGAAGCCCTAGGCAGGCCTGGAGCCATGTCACACCTAGAAGGGGCCAGAAGAGAACCGAGCAGGGTGTAGGCTCCGCAGTCTGCACTGCTCTAGTCTGCACATATTCTAGAACAAACAGGAGAGAGAAGCAAGGAGCATGGATAGTGGGGCATGAGACACAAATCCAAACCTGCCCCTGCCAGGTTCCTAACCTCTGTTTCCTACCTGCAGAATGGTGGCAACAGTACCTACTATTTTTTTAGACAGGATCTTGTAACTCAGGCTGGCTTCTAACTAGCCATATAGCAAGGATGACTTCGAAGTCCTGATCCCCCTGCCTTCACCTCTGAGTTCTGGGATTACAGGAGTAAGTACATCACCACACCTGGGTTGTGTGGTACAGGGCATCTAACCTAGGGCTTCCTGTATGCAAGGCAAACAGTCACCAATGGAGCCACATTCCCAGACTGCACCTACTTTTTGACTTCTGGCACCAAGAAAGTTCTGGATGTGTGTTATTGTAGCTGCAGCGCTTTCGACAACTCACAGAGCACTTACTGTGCGCTGAGTGGGGAACTGAGAATCCAGGGAGAAAAGGGATGGATGCGGCGTGGGCCTCACAGAGCCTCTGCAGCCTTTCTAGTCCACACTACCATCCCTGACAGGCCCACTCATCCTGGCAGCCCTCTGTGCCTTGGCTCTCCCTGCCCATGCCCCACCCTTAGTTAGGACTGCCCACCACAGCTGGGCAGCCCCTAGGGCCGCACACTGCTTCAAAGCCTGCCAGCCCACTCTGGGGAGGCTGCCGCAGCCGGCACACCCAGAGTGGCAAGCTCTGCCTGGACCCCGGCTGTGCCTGGCAGAGACCTCACCGCTCCCCACAGGCTGCCTCTCAGCATCAGAGGCCCACCCACCCTCTGCCCGCCTGGCCACCAGGCGGCCACAGAGCCATCTGATCTGAGTGAAACTTCAAACTTAATGACTTTCATGCTGGTTATTTAAAACGCAATGTAATTTTCTTAAACACCCTATTATTTCCTTTGATAGCTACAAAGCTTCCCCCAATCCCATCGGCATGTTTATTTTTAGGGAGAAGAGTGGTTTGCAGTTGGTCACAGAGACCATAGGGAGAGGAGCCCACAGAAGCAGGGCAGGGAGTCAGCACTGGCAGTTGTAGGGCCCTCCTGCTGCCTGGCTCTCAACTCTACTCCATGGACCCAGGCAGGTCAGGCCCTCTCTCACCAGGACCTCAGTCAGTGACCTGTCCCTCACTGGACAGTAGCCAAGTCAATGTTAGGCCGATCGGGTCCCCTCCTGTGCTCCCTGACCCAATGGAGTCTGAGTGCCACTGGCTTGCCCCGAGCCTCCCACAGGCATTCCAGGCAAGGACAAACCGAGAGAGGGTCCTGAGCTCATGGCCACACCCTCACCTGGCTGTTCCAGACATTCTGCCCCCGTAAGACCTCCAGGCCTTGAAGCCTTGGCTCACCAGGTAAGATCTGTGCTCAGATCAAGTGGCCTCAGGCAGTAGCTGAGCACTGGGTGGGTGGTGCGGCCCTGCCAGTTCAGGCTCCCTGGCACCTCTAAAGGAGGTGACGGCGTGGCGGTGGGTGTGCGTGCAGAGGTCAGCCAAGCCCCACCGATGTGGGGCGTCCTCTGGGAGCAGCTATTTTTAGGTCTCAAGCTTTCATGTGGCTGAATGATGTGGAGTTTACAAAGCATCAGTAATGCGTTTCAGATGGTGGCCCAGGAGGCTGGGTCCGTGCCACCAGAGTCGGGTCAGAGTTAGTCAGCGTCCCCAGTCTAGACTCCCATCACCTGTCTCTCCCTCCTCGTGACCCATGCTGCCTGACAGAGGCCGGCCCTGGAGCCGGCTTTGCAATGCCCAGCAAATCCCACCTGAGGCCCAGCTGGCCAGAAGCCTCTCTGGAGCCCTGCTGGGCCAGGAGTTCCCACCACTGCGCAGGACAGTGAGCGTGACGCCACGCGCCTCCTGACCACACAGGAAAGCTGCTTTGGGAGCATGTGCATGGGGCGAGGGGCTGCTGCCACTGGCCTCCAGGACCCGGTGGGGAGGCGCATGCTTAACCATGTTAATCCCAAACTCATAGCCACTGTTCCCAAGAATCCAGAACTGCCCACCCAGGCTTGGAGCCCCTGCTAGACACATGCCATTGGGAAGCAGACAGTGTGGGGCCCAGACAGCTCCCCTGCTCTTAGAGAGGGAGCTGGTGGTTTTAATGGGGGGTGTGGGGGCTGAGGAGGAAGCTTATGTGGCAGCGTGTCTCAGTCCTCTGATCTCCAGGGAGTTCTGGCTGGGGAGTCAGGACCTCAGTGAAGTGGGGTCACCAGGCTGGCTCTGGGCTCCAAAGCAGTCTGAGCACAGTCCAGGCAGGCCGTCTCCATGGGTGGGACAGGGCAGGAGCTGCCTCCCTGCAGGAGAGGCCCAAGCTCACACTCCTCCTCCCAGCTCTGCAGGGACAGGGCCCCCTTCCAGCCAGAGATGGACACCCTCCACCTCCTGGGGCCTGAGCCAGGAGAGGCTCAAGTTCCAGCTGGACTGGTCACAGCAGATGGGTGTGAACACTAACCAGCGAGGACGACCCAGCTGCTCGGGATGGCAGGTAGAGCTCAAGTTCAAGGCGTGCCTGTGCTACAGAGGGAGTTCAAAGGCAGCTTGAACATCTTGGTGATGGTACCTTGTCTTAAAAACTACTAAACAGGGGCTGGAGAGATGGCTTAGCGGTTAAGCGCTTGTCTGTGAAGCCTAAGGACCCTGATTCAAGGCTCGATTCCCCAGGACCCATGTAAGCCAGATGCACAAGGGGGCGCACACATCTGGAGTTTGTTTGCAGTGGCTGGAGGCCTGGTGCACTCATTCTCATTCTCTCTCTCTCTGCCTCCTTCTCTCTCTGTCGCTCTCAAATAAATAAAAACAAACAAACAAACAAAAACTACTAGACAGGTGATCACACCTATAACCCCAGCACCTGGAGGGAGAGGCTGGTCTACTCAGCTAGTCCTAGGCCAGAGTGAGACCTTACCTATCTCAGAAGACCAAAAACAATAAATAAACAACAACAACAAAAACCCAGGAGGGAGCCAAGGACATAGCTAGGTGGTGGAGGCTTGTCTAGCATGAGAAGCTTAATCCAGTCCCAGTACTTAAAACCCAGAAACAAACGACTTTACCCTACCAGGCTGCAGACGCTTACATGCTAAGGTCGTCTACGTGAACCGCACAACTTTTTGTTCGGGGAATGGGTGGGGGAGGAGCCAGGGTCTCACTCAGGTTGGACTTGAACTCTATGTAGCTGAGAATGAACCTGAACTTCTGATTCTCCTGCATATACTTCCAAAGGCCTGCGATTAGGCATATGCCACCATGCCTGGTCTATGAGGTGTTGGGGATCAAACCCTGGGCTTCCTGCCTGCTAGGCAAGCACTCTACCAAGTGAGCCACCTTCCCAGCCACATCTTCTGAAAGGAGGGAGGCAGTTTCCTTGAGGGGGGGAGGCATTAACCTACAGCAGCTGAGAATGCTCTGGGTTCTAAAGACCACCTCGGGACCCTGGACCCTCGGACCCCATTAGAGGAACTGCTGATCAGAAGTCCTCTCTGCTCTGGCCGAATCACCAGTGGGCAGAGGGACAGGGCAAGTAATTTCACCCTAGGGCACAGCGCGTCCAAGTGTGCACAGTGGAGGCACTCTGGCTTTGGTCGGCCAGCACCCTCAGGTCTCCCCAGCCAGAGTTTAACCCTCCCTTGGTCTGCTCAAATTTTTCTAATCACTGCGCCCCTCCCAGCAGTGTCCACCCTGCCCCAGCTGCCAGCCCTGCCTGGCTGTAGCCCTCCACATCCAACTCAAACCACCTGTGGTGGGTGCCGCCCTGCCCTTGTACACTGCCAGCGTCCCTCATGTGTCCACCCCCACTCCCAGGCTCTGGAACCAGGGCTGCGGGGGTACCATGGTCACACCCCAGGCCCTTAGTTACAGTCTAGCCCCCGACTCAGCTCATGACCCTCACAGACTCTGGCTTGAGTCTGCCGGGGATGGGATCGGCTCATCTAGGCCTTTCTCTGTTCAGCTGTGCCCATCCAGGGGGTCCTCCCACTCGCCCCTGCACAGGCTCCTCTCTAGAAGCCTTGGCAGTGCCCTCATGGCCTCTCTCCTGGGATCTATCCGACTGGCGGGGGGGGGGGGGGGCTTGGTCAGCAGCTCTGTGCTTTGCCGGGGCTGGCTCGGGGCGGGAAAAAGCTGGAAAACAGAGCCGAGCGTGACTCGAGGGTCTATCAGGCGCTGCTGTGGCTGAGCTCAGCTCAAGGGCCAGTTTAGGGGACAGCACTCAAGGGGAGCTGGCTGCTTGGGGGACCCCGGGCCAAACAGGAGGCCACAAGCTGTCATGTCCTGATCACAGACCACCAGTATAGCATCTACCTAGTGACTTCACACAGGATGTCTCCTTCCCCAAAGAGGGCAGGACATTTATCCTCCCTTCTGATGAGAAAACTAAGGCCCAGTGGGGCCAGGTGACTTTTCCAAGGCCATCCAGCCAGGAGCAGCAGAGCCAAGGGTAGGCAGAGGGTCTTCCACTAAGGGGCCTTGGACAAGTCTCTTCCCAGGTGACCTTGCTATGCCCTCTGCAGGAGTGTTCGTTCAGGACCCCTGCACTGTTGGGGGTGGGGTGCTCCTGTGACCTGATAAAACACCTGTTTCCTCCAACCCCTTGTTTGTACACAGTGGCAGGAAGCACCAGTCACAAGGTGTAAGGGGGTGTGCCTCTAAGGCTTTGGGACCACAGTAGCCCCAAGGAGGCTCAGAGGGACTGCCCCCAACAGCGAGCTCCAAGCCGGCCCACACCCCCAACCTGGCCCACACCCCCAACCTGCCCTCGCAGTTATGTGACTTGAAACAGGCGCTCCTGGGCTGTTAACAGTTCAGCTCAGCTTCTCTCCTCGAAGGGGCAGGGGGAGGCTGTGGTCTCTGGGTCTCCAGAGAAGGGGCCACCCTTAACCCTCCCTCCTTCAACCGCGCCCACGCCCAAGGCTCGGGGCAACTGCAGGGACAGGCAGAGCTGGGCTGAGCAACCTCGTAGCGGGCTGGAAGCCGGCTAGAGCTGGGGGAAGGCACTGGGCCCTCGCGGTCCTAGCAGCACATCCGGGCTCTTCGTCAACCTAGGAGCATGGGGACAGCCTGCCTTGCAGAGGGGTTCCTGCCCCTGTGACAGGGACCAGAAGCCCAGGTCTAACCAGGGTCTGCAGGACAGGCCCCTTAACCAGCAGCAACAGGACAGGAACCACAGTCAAGGCAGTCAGTCCCAGCTTGGGGGCAGGGAGGCCAAATGCTACACCAATCCTTCACGATACACGAAAACCACAAAAAACACGGCTCCCAGTACCTTAGGTGCCTTCCCCACCGAGCACAGAGCAACAAGACAAACTGTCACTGCAGGCATGCCGCTCTGGGCCACCGCAGAGCCGTGCAGGCTCTGTCCTGCAGCAAGCTGGGACTTGAGCGAGCAGAGGCCTGGACGCTCCCACTGCCCATACTGTGCGTGCTGTGCTCTAGAAAAGCAACCTGAACCGGGCCGGAGAGACGGCTCAGCCGCCAAGCCTACGGACCCAGGTTCGACTCACCAGAACCCACGTAAGCCAGATAAGCAAGGTGGCGCATGTGTCCAGAGTTCATTTGCAGCGGCTGGAGGCTCTGGCGCGCCCTCTCTTCCTCTCTCATTTTCTGAATGGAAACATCCATCCCACCAGTAAGGAAGGCTCACCCTGTGGATGACCCGACGATGGGCACAGCCTGGGGGGCCGCACCTCCCCAGGGCTCTACAAGCCAGGGGCCGGGATGCAGTGATGAGGGGAAAAGCTGTGCCAATGGCCAGGAGGTTTCTCCCACATCTTCTCACCAAGAAGCCCACGTTCCTCACATCCTGTAAGTGGGACTCCACGGAATAAACCTGGAGGATTGTGGGACTAGCACTCCCCTCCTAAAAACCTCTGGGGCAGGTCAGGCAGCAAACTCCAACCCCAGGGCTCGGACACCCATACCTCTCTGGCCTGAAGTGGAACACAGCCCTGTAGATTGGAATCCACATGGAGACTGGTGAGCCACCCCTGGCCCTAGGAAGAGCCAGGATAGCAAGGGGGCAACCATGGCCCCAACCCACCCCTACCCCTGGCTTAGGCCACACTGGCATTACCATGGTCACCTGTCCAACAAAGGCTCCCTGACGTGACATCCAAAGTGAGTCCTGGGGGCTGAGAAGATGGCTCAGTGGTTAAGTGTTTGCTTGCAAAGCCTGCTGGCCCAGGTTCAATTACCAAGCCACACATGTAAGCTGACTCCAAAAAGTGGCGCAAGTGTCTAGTGCTTGTTTGCAACAGCAAGAGACGCGGCACAGCTATACACTCAGACACATGCCCACATTCAAACAAAATTTAAAAAAATAAAATCATCCAGGTGTGGTGGTACACACCTTTAATCCCAGCACTTGGGAGGCAGAGGTAGGAGGATCACTGTGAGTTCAAGGCCAGCCTGAGAGTACAGATTGAGTTCCAAGACAGCCTGGGTTACAGTAAGACCTTACCTCAAACAAATAATAAATAAATAAATAGCACTCCCCTCCTAAAAACCTTTGAAACATTGAAAAAATAAAACGTAGTAACCCCTGAATGAGAAAGAAAAGGCAGCATCCTCTTGAAGAGCTGGGGAAGAAAACAAGCTGAGGGAGGAGCAAAGGCCTGAGGTGGAAGACTTGCCAGGTGTAAGCCCCCCCAGGGGGCACCGAGGAGGCTGCTGGGGGGGAGGGGAGAGTGGCAGGAGCCCAGTGGCCATGCCCAGGTGCCAGGATGGCCGTGGGGATTGAGGACAGGAAGATGTGACCCCTGCCATGACCAAAAGCCTCAGCCTTTTATTTTTAAGAAAGAAAAAGTTGAGGGCTGGGGAGATAGCTTAGCAGTTAAGGTGCTTGCCAGCGAAGTCTAAGGACCCAGGTTCAACTCCCCAGAGCCCACATAGCCAGATACACATGATGGCACATACGTCCGGAGTTCGTTTGCAGTGGCTGAGGCCCTGGTGTGGCCCATTTGTTTTCTCTCTCACTCTTTCTCTCAAATAAATAAATAAATATAAAAAGAAAAGAAAGAAAAAGTTGAGGGCTGGGGAGATAGCTTAGCAGTTAAGGTGCTTGCCAGCGAAGTCTAAGGACCCAGGTTCAACTCCCCAGAGCCCACATAGCCAGATACACATGATGGCACATACGTCCGGAGTTCGTTTGCAGTGGCTGAGGCCCTGGTGTGGCCCATTTGTTTTCTCTCTCACTCTTTCTCTCAAATAAATAAATAAATATAAAAAGAAAAGAAAGAAAAAGTTGAGATGTAATTCACATGCCATAATACACCACTTTCAAGCACATGGCTCAGTGGCTTTTGTGCAGCTGCCGCCGCCTATTCCAGAACAGTCACCACCCGCAAGAGACACCCCATTCCCACCAGCCGTCACTTCCCAGCCGCTTCTTCCCTCGGCCCCTGGCAACCCCCGCGCTGCTTCTGTCTCTAAGGATCCGTCTGTTCCGGGCATTTCATGTGAATGGCAGAAGACGCTGCTTCCTTCCAGGCCACAGACTCCGACTAGAGCCACCTCAAGGGACCACAGGGCCACACTGCCCTGTGCTTTTTCGGATGGAACCAGACTTACAATCCTGCACATCCAGTCACCACCTTCCCTAAGGAACCTCCCTGGGCTGCTTTCCCTCAAGGCTCTCGCAAAGGACTCCTGACCTGCCACAAGAAGGCCTTTCCCCGCCACACAGGAGCCTTGAGTCGGTGACAAATGCGCTGAAACATGAGGTCCACCAACTCTGCTCTGCGAAACTCAGCTCCTCGTGTGATGTGAGCTGCTGTTACTTGCTGTGTGCTGTAACTACCAGGTTTGCTCCCCACAACCACACTTACCCAGCACCCCCCAACACAGGTCCCTGCTTCTGTCCTTGTTGCCAGCCCCACTGGAGAGCTGAGGTCAGAGCAGGAGAGTCGGTGCCGGATCCCGTCCTCCGCCTCCACGTTCCCAGAAGCCAGGAGTGGGAACAAGAGCCAGAGGAAGGAGGCAAGGCCGGGTGGCACACAGCACCATGCCTTTGCCACGCTTGAACGAGGACCCTCAGTCTGAAATATACATGGCCTGGGCCAGGTGAGTACTGTTGGTCCTGACTATAGGAGTCTAACATCCTCCTACTATTTTTTTTTTCCAAGTTAGGATCTCTCTCTAGCCCAGGCCTGGAATTCACTATGGAGTCTCAGGGTGGCCTCGAACTCACGGCGATCCTCCTACCTCTGCCTCCCGAGTGCTGGGATTAAAGGTGTGCGCCACCACACCCGGCTCATCCTCCTACTTTTCACCTGACTCCCATCACCTACATCCTTGGGCCGAACAAGACCCTCCCAGCTCTGGGAGTCTCCTGCCTCTGGCCAGGCTGTAAGAGGACTCCAAACCGCTGTCCTCTCTGCGCACTGCTGAGCAGCCCTGGGAGCCCCCACAGGGGAGGGTACCAAAGCGAGCCTATCTCTGGTCCATGCCATGTCTGCCGGTGGTTTCAAAGTGGTGGCTTATGTCAAATGGCCCCAAATCCAGGGCTTTACACCTTACAGGGGATCAAGAACACATCTCTGTAAGCGTGCAGGTCTGTGGGATCAGGTAGCACCGTAAGCCATGCCCTCCTCCACACCACCAGGAAGGGACAGGCCTCACACAGCAGGCCGCCCTAGAGAGAAAGCCAGGCAGACAGACACGGGAGGGAAAGCAGGTTCACAGGGCAACAAGGCCAGGTCTAGTCCACGGAGTTCCCGCGCCCCACGCAGGCTTCTGGGCAACGGGCTGCAGGAAACAGTTCTCAGAACCACCTTCCGCACTCCTACCCTGAAACAGCCTCGCCACCAACCTCACCTCCTCTGGGTGTGCGCCCTGCACCCAATACCACCCCACCAGACCCTCACGCTTTCCCTGCACCCTCTCCCCAACTCGGGACAGTCTGGAATCTTCACAGGAATTTTTCCGAAGCGCGGCTGTATGTTGCTACAAAGCATGCCAAATGGTCTCCTCACACTTTACCTGCACCAACAGGCAAAAAGGTCTGGCTCATGATGGTCACCGGCTCGTCTCAAAGTCTGATTTACTAATCACTGGGTCGGCCCCTTACAGCGTCCCTGGCTCGCTGCACATCTCTCAACCCCCCCCCCAAAGTGTGTGAGGGCTCTCCCGCTCTGAGCTCATGCCATGCAGGGTCTCCGGCAAGGGTGAGACGTATGTCAGTAAGGACACCATCAAGGGGTGAGTGTACGACCAGGACAACTAGGAGATCCAAGCGGCTCAGCTCTCCAAGTCTGGACTCCCTTGCTTCTGGCGAGAAAGCTAACGGCGGAGTCATCAACACTAAGCACATCACGCTCCTGAGGGGCATGGTCTCGGTTCAGAAGTTTCCAGAAGACCCCACCTTAGCATCACCTAACACCAGGACAGGGCCTGCACCTGCTTGTGAGCAGGCTGGGGAGCCAGAGGGCAGGGGGTGAGCACAGGAGCCCCTCCCTCCTTCAGCAGACCCCACTGGTGTGTAGAGGAAAACAAGAACCGTAGCCTTTTGCTCCACTACATCCTTCCAGGCAGAAGATTCTTTTGTGTTTTTTTTTTCCAGGTAGGGTCTTGCTCTAGCCCAGGCTGGCCTCAAACTCACGGCGATCCTCCTACCTTTGCTTCCCATGCGGGCGTTGGGATTAAAGGCTGAGGAGACATTTCTCACCCAAGCCTCGGTGCACCGTCGAGGCGGTGGCCAGCCCCTGGCAGCTGGGGTCACTTACCAGTGGCGGCTGCGGCTGGGGGTGCTGCCCCGCTCCTGAAGCAGGGGGGTACTGCATGAGCAGATTGAAGGCAGAGTAGACCGTCTCTTTGTACATGCCGCTGGCACACGCCGGGGCCTTCAGGCCTGGAAAAACCACAGCTGGGTCAGACACCAGCCCATGCAGCTGCCTGCTAGGGCTGGAGGCTGGTCCGCTCGGGAGGAAAAAATAAAGAACTGCCGAGGGGTCCCCTTCACGTCTGTGACTTGATAGGGAACAGGTTGTTGGGTCTGCAAGTGCCAAGTTTGAGGGGGGTCAGGAACCCACAATCCAGGGCTCCTCTAGGTGGCCCCTCCTGCCAGGGAACCTTAGCCAAAGCTTGCTCCTCAGGGCAGGGGATTAATTGGTCACCTGGGCAGAAGGGGAGGCAGGGATGGCGGGGGTCTGTTTACTCCTATAAAGGTCAGGGCACCGGAAGTGACTCGAGCTCGGTGGCGCCCGGGAAACCCGCCCCCCACGCCCCCCACCCCTGGTTCTGCCGCCTGCTGGAGCTTCGAGCTGCGGTCGCCAAGGGCGGCCGCTGGGCTCTCTTTCCCACCGGGGACCGGGCACCACTCACCGTCTTCCAGGGACTCGGGAAGTTTGTCCGGGAAAAGTCTCTGCGAAGTGTGCTCCCGCCCCATAGCCTGCAGGGAGAGGCAGAGGGGCCGTGAGGGTCCCCCGGGACGAGGCTCCCAGGGATGCGGACACCCCCCGCCCCCCGCGCCCCGCGGGGCCGCGCTCACCTCGCCCTCGCCCGGGCCGTGGAGCCGGGCGCCGGGCCCCGGGCCCCCCGCGCCGCCGGCCGCGCCCTCCGACTCGTTCACGAGCGACGACTTGAGCTCGGCCAGGTCCCGCTCGGGGCCCGCGGCGCTGTCGCGGCTCTTGTCGTCCTGCTCCTCGCCCTCGTCCTGGAAGGCCAGCAGCTCGTCGGGCGCGCCCAGGTCGTCGCCGCCGCCGCCGTCGCCGGAGTCCTGCTGCGGCATGGTGCGCTCCGCCCGCCGGAGGGGGCGCCGGGAGCGCGGGGCGCGGAGCCGGCGAGCCCCGGAGTGGGCACCTCCGAGCCCGGAGCGCGGGCGGCGGCGGCGGGCGGGCGAGGGCGCGGGCGCCGGGCACAGCCTCTCCCGAGCTGGCGGGTCGGAACATCAAAGGCGCCGCCGGCCCCGGGCCGGGGGGCGGGGCGGGCACCCCGGGTGGGCGGGGCCGAGCGGCGGGCCACGCCCCTTCTCCCGGGAGAGACCCAGACGCGCCCACTGGGCACAGTCTTAAAGGGCTCGCTCTCCTCGAGCGAACCCCCAGTCTCGCCGGGCCTCGGAAAGCCTCCGAGAGGCGAAGGAAACCCCGCTGTCTTAGTTACCGGTGGTTCCCGGTCGACCCGCGTTTCTCCGCCGGCTGCGGAGAACAGGGTCCCCGAGGGACCTGCAGGGGACTTGGACCCTGAGCCCGGACCGGGGCGCCCTGTGCTTCCACTGGAAGCTTCCTGGGGCTTGGGGCTGCTGGAGAGCGGACTGGGGCTCCCAGGAACCGGCAGGGCCAGGGTTCCTCAAAGCCCCTTCTCTCGGTCCCATTCTCCCTCCATGCCCGTCCCAACCGGTGTTCCCAGCCGCGCCCCACTTGGGACATCCATTAAGCGCCCGTGGCACGCGTGGGTAGCTCAGCTCGCATCACTCGTCGGGGACGAGTCTCCCGGCCGCGTGGCAGCTCCAAGCGCAAACCCGGGGCCAGGAGGAAAGGCTCCGGTCGTCCACGACCACCCCCCCCCGCCCGACTTTGCCGGCGACGTTTCCCACCCTCGAACCCGCTGCCTGGAAACCCAGACTTTGGGCAGCCACGTGGGTCACGGAAGTCTATGTCCCAACCCAAGGTCCCTGGTCCGCGCAGCTCAGTGTGAGCGGTGGCATTCTGGAGCCCATTAACCCTGACTCTGGCTCGGGCCGCGTCTTCCGTGACATCTCTTTGGCACCAGGGGCCCGTATCATGCTGACCTCCAGGATATGTTTGGCTTCGGCCCAGCCTCTGCGTCTGCAAGACTGTGGCTCTTTGGATAGCGATGCAATAAATTGCAAGGATCACACACACGCACACACACACAGAAACGTTGCAGTGTTGGATTCAGAATAGAACCTTCCAGCTCATCCGAGGGCAATTAGGACAGGGTACTTGGGGGAGGAGGGTGCTGGCCGCCTCTTTAGCGCAGGGCCCCACAGGACCCTTGGCAGAGATGCAAAGCCGGCCGGAAGACAGCCGCGCCGCCCCTCCCGGTGCAGGCCCAGCCTGGCTGGCTGAGGATCAAAGCGCCAGGGCCATGCCTCTCCGAGTTCAGATCCTATCTGTGCCCGCCCAGCGGGGCTCCTTGCCCCCCCACCTCCGGGCCAGGATGCCTTCTTTTCCTCGGTTCCCAGGGCCGTGGGACCTGGACACTAACTAGTGTGCAGTTTGGCAGTAGGGATGAGGGCCAGACCCTCCTCTCTTGAGTCTCAGGTACCAGCTTGCCGCTCCCGTCTTGTCTAGACTGACGACGAGGACGCAAGCTCCGGCCAAAGGCCAAAGGGAAGGAAAGGCACGTGGACGGGCGTCCCCCACCACAGCTCTAAGGTTGTAGGTTCTGGGATGCGACGCGCTACTTTTGGGAAATAATTCAGACCCTTCTGAGTCAAGGTCCTGGTGGTCCTCTGGTGTTTGTGGGTAACTTAAGGAGACACACGTGCCATTGCAGTTTGGAGTTTTCCCCATCCAGAGCAAGGCAGGTGTGATTTCTTTAAAAAATACATATATATGTATATATATATGTATGTATGTATATGTATTGCCAGGTTTGGTGGCGCATGCCTTTAATCCCAGCACTCGGGCTGCAGAGGTAGGAGGATCGCCTTGAGTTTGAGGACACCCTGAGACTCCATAGTGAATTCCAGGTCAGCCTGAGCTACAGTGAGACCCTACCTCGAAAAAAAAAATTAAAAATTTTTATTTGTAAAAGGAGAGAAAGTGGCAGATAAGAGAAAGAGAATGGACAGGACAGGCCCTCTAGCTACTGCAAATGAACTCCAGACATATGTTCCACCTTGTTCATCTGGCTTATGTGGGTACGGGAATCGAACCTGGGTCCTTAGGCTTTGCAGGCAAGCGCCTTAACTGCTAAGCCATCTTTCCAGACCAAGTGTGATTTCTTTTTTCAATAAGGGTAAAACTTTTTTTTGCTTACAATCAAAGATTATGGCCTTCCTGATTTATTGGTGTGGAAGTAGCCTATCTTTACTTAAATGATGGTGAGAAGAAAGTTTTTAAAATGCCTTTATTAGCCGGGTGTGGTGGCGCACGCCTTTAATCCCAGCACTCAGGAGGCAGGGGCAGGAGGATCGCTGTGAATTCAAGGCCACCCTGAGACTCCATAGTGAATTCCAGGTCAGCCTGGGCTAGAGCGAGACCATACCTCAAAAAAAGTAACCCAACAACAACATAAAATGCCCTTACTTGGCAAGAGAAAATAAAGATTTTTTTTATTTTTTTCAGAATTATTATTTAAAAGCTTTTTTTGTTGTTTTTGGAGGTAGGGTCTCACTCTAGCTCAGGCTGACCTGGAATTCACTATATAGTCTCAGGTTGGCCTCGAACTCTCCGCAATCCTCCTACCTCTGTCACCTGAGTGCTGGGATTAAAGGCGTGCGCCACCACACCCGGCCAGACTTTTTTTTTAAACTGGTCTATTTGCTCCCCAACCCTCAAGTCTCTTTGGACATTTTATAAAGGGATGTGATGTCCCCTATGGGGACTACCCTGAGGGGTCGTGGCTCTTATGCCTCACTCTGCCGGGGATGAGAGGAGAGGGAGAGGAGGGGAGGGCAGAGGCAGGAGGGCTAACTCCTGGGCTCCACAGCCACACTGAAAGCAGCAGAAAGCTTGCAGACGGGTAGCGACTGTGTTCGCCCGCAGACACCAGCCAGGAGCTCAGGTACGGCGGGAGCACGTGGCCGGAAGTGATCAGGATGGCTTCCTGGAGGTGGATTTCCTCTGCCGTGGAGAATCCCGGAGTACTTGGGTAGCTACAAAAGAATAGAGGGGGCTGGAGAGGTGGCTTAGTGGTTAAGGCACTTACCTGCAAAGCCTAAGGACCCACATAAGCCAAATGCAGATGGTGGCACCTGCATCTGGAGTTTGTTTGCAGTGGTTAGAGGTCCTGGTGCGCCCATTCTCTCTCTCTCAAATAAATAAAATATTTTAAGGGGGAAAAAAAAAAGAATAGGAGGGCTGGAGATGGCTTAGCAGTTAAAGGTGCTTGTTTGCAAAGCCTGTCGACCTGGGTTCAATTCCCCAGTATTCAAGTGAAGGCAAGCACACAAAGTGGCACATGTGTCCGGAGTTTGTTTGCAGTGCCAAAAGGCTCTAGTATGCCCATTCACTTCCCCCTTTCTGTCATATATATATATATATAGAGAGAGAGAGAGAGAGAGAGAGAGAGAGGAATAGGAACTTGGGCTTGTTATCCAAAAGGCAGGTGCAAGTGTGGCAGGGTGGTATCAGTAACCCCAATACACAGGCAGCTGAGGTAGGAGAATCTCAGGTTTAAGGCCAACCTGGGCTACATAATGAGGCTCCATTTGAAAAAGACAAGGAAAGAAAAAAGAAGGGGTACTCCTTGCCCAGACAGCGCTGATTCCATTATCATCCATTATCCAAGCGATGACCTCGCATTCTGAGCAATTACAGTGTGCCGGGCATCCTTGAGGGCTTCACACACATTATCTCATTTCATCATTACACCAACCCCTGTCACATAGAGACTGTTGTCCCCATTTTATTGATGAGGGAACTAAAGCTCAGAGAGGTTGTGGGTCACCTGAGGTCTCTCAGCTTCAACAGGAGGGTGTCAGATGTCCGGCTCCAGAGACACACCTAGCTACCCCCCTCTAATGTTCTAGCATGACCCTGAACTCCTCTTCCGTGTGGCCTTGGCAGACACATGCTGAGGAAGGTCATACTAAAGAATCCTGATTTATTTCGCTCCCTCCCTCCCCCTTTTCTTCTTTCTCATGTATACCAGGTTGTCCTCAAACCTCCTGTGTAGTCTAGGTTGGCCTTGAACTTGTGGGTGCGTGTGTGTGGGTGCGTGTGTGTGTGTGCGTGTGTGGTATATGTGCATATGTATACAGATGTGTATGCCGCCCCATGTACACATTTGGGGAGGCCAGCAGAGAACCTTGGGCATCGTTGCCTGTCACTCTTCTGCCTTATTTCTTTGAGACAGAGTCTGTCCGTGAAATTGGAGCTATTTTTTTTTCTTACCCTTCTTTCCTGTAGACTAGCTGGCCAGTGAGGCCCACTGATCATCCTGTCTCCACTCCCTCAGTGCTGGGGTTACAGGCATGCATGGCTGCACCCAGCTTTTTACGTGGATACCAGGAATCGAACGCAGGTCCTTATCCTTGCCCTTCGCCAGCCCTCCTGCCTGTTTCCTGTGGTGCTGGAGACCGAACTTCACGTTTGCGAGGCAAGTACTCTATAAACTGAGCTGCACCTCCAGCCCGGGATCCTGATTTCTTGAGGGGCTCTTAGTGCATGGAGGGCCCCTGAAGAGGACTAGGGAATCTCTCACAATGATGTGCTTCAGGTACCCAAGCCCTGAGTGTTCTACAGAGCCTGTGTCATCTCCTGGCGTTGCCCCAGGCTTCCTGTGTTGGCCACGCCCATAGGCTCATGGGTCCTATGACCTGCTGTGGCTACCGCCCTGGAAGCTCTTGGGGAGTCTAATGATCAGGGCCTGCTGCAGGGAGGCCCAAATTTTCTGGACTCATCTAGCCAGGCAGAGGTGGTTAACTTAAGGAGGCTTCATTTTTCCTTTTTATTTATTTATTTGTTATTATTATTTTATTGACAACTTCCATGATTGTAAACAACATCCCATGGTAATTCCCTCCCTCCCCCCACTTTCCCCTTTGAAACTCCACTCTCCATCATATCCCCTCCCCCTCTCAATCAGTCTCTCTTTTATTTTGATGTCATCATCTTTTCCTCCTATTATGACGGTCTTGTGTAGGGAGTGTCAGGCACTGTGAGGTCATGGACATCCAAGCCATTCTGTGTCTGGAGGAACATGTTGTAAAGAGTCCTACCCTTCCTTTGGCTCTTGCATTCTTTCCGTCACCTCTTCTGCGATGGACCCTGAGCCTTGGAAGGTGTGATAGAGATATTGCAGTACTGAGCACTCCAGTCACTTCTTTCCAGCACGATGATGCCTTCTGAGTCATCCCAAGGTCACTGCTCATTTTTCCTTTTTAATGCATGCATGTGTGTTGGTGTGTATAGGAGGGTCATTGTAAGGAGGGGACATATGCATGTGCAGGTTCACGTGTGTACAGATGCAGGTGTGCATGCATACACATGGAGGCCAGGGGACAAGCTCACGTAGTGTTCCTCGGGAACACCATCTACTTTAAAATTTTTATCTTTATGTTTTGGTTTTTCGAGGTAGGGTCTTGCTCTTGCCCAGGCTGACCTGGAACTCACGATGTAGTGTCAGGATGGCCTTGAACTCACGGCGATCCTCCTACCTCTGCCTCCCGAGTGCTGGGATAAAAGGCATGAACCACCATGCCTGGCTACACCATTTGCTTTTTTCTAAATATCTTATTTATTTGTTTGCAAGGAAAGAGACACACACAGAGAGAATGGATATGCCAGGACCTCTAGCCACTGCCAATGAATTCCAGATGCATGCGCCACAATGTACATGTGCTTTATGTGGGTTCTTGGGGATCCAACCTGGGTCCTTAGGCTTTGCAGGCAAGCGCCTTAACCATCTTTTAAGCCGCCCCCACCATCTGCTTTTTTTAACTTTATTTTTATTTATTTATTTATTTAAGAGAGAGGGAGAGAGAGAAAGAGAAAATGAGAGCACCAGAGCCTCCAGCCACTGCAAAGAACTCCAGATGTATGCTCCCCCTTGGGGAATTGAACCTGGGTCCTTTCCAAGGTCCTTTGGCTTTGCAGGCAAATACCTTTAACGGCTAAGCCATCTCTCTAGCCCCCCCCCCCCCATCTATTTTTTTAAAGACAGGGTCTCTCTCTCTGGCTTGGAGCTCACCAGATAGGCAAGACCAGCTGGCCAGTGAGCAGGAGAGATCTCTCTGTCTGCCCTTCCCCTGTGCTGGGCCTAGGCCACCACACAGGACCCATTTGTGCACAGGATAAAACTCAGGTCCTCTTGCTTGTAGGGCAGCACTGACTACGGAGACATCTCCCTAGCTGGAAACTTCATTTTTATGCACATGAGCCCAGTGAGCAGTGCATCCTCAGATGGCGTCTCAAGGCTTGAAGGCCCGAGCAAGGCCGCTGTGGTGGTAGGACCGCGATTCGGCCCTGGGGAACCCCAGGCAAATCACTGGCCTGTGGGCCTCGCTGTCCTCCTAGGTGGAAGAGTGTCTGCGTGGGCTCCTCACGGGCATTTCTGGACTGTGCTGGGGTGAGTCACTGGCTCCTGGTTAAGAATTTAGCACAATGCCTGGCACATTCCAAGCCCTCTAATAAATGGGTGCTCTTAGCTCGATATTTTTCGGAAGTTGTTAGGCTAATTGGCTCTTCATGTAATGTCATGTAAATCATCGTGGCCTGAGCCCACTTAATCATAGCTAAAGCTGAAAATATACATTTCCTCTCCTTTCCTTTCAAGTTCCTTTAACATGAAAGACCCATGTGAACTCTCTGACCTTTTCTAACAGGGAGACCCTTGAAATGTGGCATTTCCAGAAAACAGCTCAAAGGAACCCCAGATGGATTTAGAAAATTACAGCAGGGAGCAGCCATGAGCAGCCCTCTTCCTCCCTGCCTGCCGGCTGGAACCCTGTCGGGACTTGCCAAGAGCCGCCTGCAGGTTGGCTGCAATCAGGCTCTGGGCAGGAGCGATTCCCATAGAGAATCTGCTCGCCCGGTCACAGCATCGCTCGGCGCCCCCACGTACACCCCCCGCCCCCAGGCCGGCTGGTTTCTTCCTAGAAACACTTTGCATTCTGGAAGCTGTGTGTTCATAGTGTGTGTGCGTGTGTGTTTGGGGAGGGGGATTGTGGTACACACGTCAGCAATGGCACACCATGGCTGTGGTGTAGCTGCCCAGAAATGGAGCAAGAAGTGTTTGGGACTCATTTCTTCCTTCATAAAGAAGGGGGGGGGGCTGGAGAGACGGCTTAGCGGTTAAGGTGCTTGCCTGTGAAGGACCCATGTTTGACTCTCCAGGTCCCACGTAAGCCAGATGCACAGGTGACACAAGTGTGCAAGGTCGCACACACACACACACAAGGTGGCACACGTGTCTGGAGTTTGATTGCACTGGCTAAGGCCCTGGCGTGCCAATTCTCTCTCTCTCATTAGAAAAAATAAAGAAGGAAGCAGGGATCTGGAGAGATTGCTCAGTGGTTAAAGCTGCTTGCTTGCAAAGCCTGCCTTGCCAGGTCCAGTTCCCACCCACATAAAGCCAGATGCTCAAAGTGGCGTGTGCACCTAGAGTTCATTTACAGTGGCAAGAAGCCCTGGTGTACCATACTCACTCACTTTCTGTCTGCCTCTTTCTATGTTTTTCTCAAATAAATAAATAAATATTAACAACAACAACAACAAAAATAAAGCATGAGGACGAGACTGAAGATGTAGCTCAGTGGGCAGAGCTCTGCCCGGTGTGCACAAAGCCCTGGGCCAAGCCTTGGCACCACGTACACTGGGCATGGTTACCCTGTGATCTCAACACTTGTTCGAGGTTGTCAGAAGTTAAGGGTCATCCTCTGCAACATGGTGAGTTCCAGGCCAGCCAAAGGCACATGGGACCCTGTCTCCACGTCTGTAATCCCAGAGTTCGGGAGGCTAGGGCAGGAGGCTCGCTAGTTCAGGGCCAGCTTGAGCTACGCAGTGAATTCAAGACTAGGTGTGCTACTTGGGAAGACCTTGTTTCAACAAAACAAAACAAAAAATAAACAAGTGAACATGATGGCACACGCACTTAATCCCAGGAGGCTGAGGCCAGCCTGAGATTACAAAGTGAGTTTCAGGTCAGTCTGGACCAGAGAGAGGCTCTACTTCATTTAAAAAAAAAAAAAATGTAGGGGGAGGGTAGGTAGGACTGGGAATATAGCTCAGTGGTGGAGCGTTTACGCCTAAGGTCAAGACCGGGGTTTAAGCCCTAGTACCATGAATAAAAGAAATAAATGAATAAGGGCTGGAGAGATGGCTTAGCAGTGAAGGCACTTGCCTGCAAAGCCTAGGACCCAGGTTCGATTGATTCCCCATGACCCATGTAAGCCAGATGCACAAGGTGGTGCATGTGTCTGGAGTTCATTTGCAGTGGCCCTGGTGCACCCATTCTCTCTTTGTATATCTGCCTCTTTCTCTCTCTCTGTCTCTCAAGTAAATAAATTATATATATACATACATATATATATATAACTTTTTTTCTAAAGAAGCAAATAAGCTGAGTGTGTTGGTGCATGCCTGTAATCCCAGTGCTCGGGAGGCAGAGGTAGGAGGATCGTGGTGAGTTTGAGGCCATCCTGAGACTACATAGTGAATTCCAGGTCAGCCTAGGCTAGAGCAAGACCTTACCTCAATAAATAAATAAATAAATAAATAAATAAAAATAAAGAAATCTGTGTGTTTTCCTCTCTCGGATTTTATGCAATTCCAAGAATTATTATCAAAATAAAGTTGAATAGTGAAGCTAAAAGTTAGTTTGTCCTAATGAAACCCCAAGGAAGCTTGGATAAATTGGCCTTGGGTGGGTGGGTGGCGGGGAGATACAATGAGATCTGCCCCACATGTTCTGGTCATTTTCCCATGGGCTAACCCGGGGCTACCCACCAGAAAGAAGGATCTGCAGTCAGAGGCCCCAAAGCAAGCCTGGGGCGGCTGCAAGGTGCCAGGCCCTGAACACCCAGTGTGTGTTCGTCAACCAAGAACTGGGTAGAGCCGGCCCCATGTCTGAGCCCCCAATCCATACCACCAGCTTGTCAAGCACATCCAAGTAAGTCCTTGTCTTCTCCAGGCCCAGGATCACCCAGAAACTACAGGGTTGCTTACCTACCTTCAGGGGTGCAATGAGGAACCCATGGCCATGAGCCCAGAGCTGAAAGTCAAGTAGCATCACAGGGAGGGGGTGCAGCAAGCCCAAGCCTTGGTGGGGGAGCCCCCTGCAGCTTCAAGAATGTGTCCCAGGAGGCCAACATATATGAGTTAATGACCCCAGTTTAGGCTGCTCAGGCCCCTAGAGGTAGCAATGTCTTACAAGAAAACAAAACCATTGGATATTTATTTCTTTGCTTGCTTTTAAATTATTTCTTATCTATTTATTTGAAGGCAGAGAGAGAGAGAGAGAGAGAGAGAGAGAGAGAATATGAATATGTTTGTGCCTGAGACTCTTGCTACTGCAAACACACTCAAGATGCATGTGCCACTTTGTGCATGTGGCCTTACTTGGGTACTGGGAAATCCAACCCAGGCCAGCAGGCTTTTTTTGTTATTAGATATGGGCATATTTTGTATGTAAACATCACGTGTTGGTACCATCCTTTCCCTCCTCCCTGCCCCTTTTCTGAACAGGCCTTCCTCGTTGGGGATGCAGGTCAACCCCATGGGGATTGTGGGTTGGGCATTATGGGGGCAGCAGTCAGTTATGGGGGAGAGGCTATGTCTCTGTGCAAAATGTCCCACCTTGTGGCTCTAACAATCTTTCCACCCCCAAATATTTTTATTTTTTTACTTGCATGGAGAGTGGTGAGGGAGAGAGAGAGGACGAGAGCACCAGGGCCTCCAGCCACTGCAAACAAACTCCAGATGCACATGCCACTTTGTGCATCTGGCTTTGCCTGGGTACTGGGGAATGGAACCTGGGTCCTTAGGCATTGCAGGCAAGTGCCTTAACCTCTGAGCCATCTCCCAGCCTCTTGTTTTTTTTTTTTTTTTTTTTTTTTTTTCTGGTTTTTCGAGGTAGGGTCTCACTCTATCCCAGGCTGACCTGGAACTCACTACGTAGTCTTAGGGTGGCCTCGAACTCATGGCGATCCTCCTACCTCTGCCTCCCAAGTGCTGGGATTAAAGGCGTGCGCCACCACGCCCGGCAGTATTTTTGGTTTCTCGAGGTAGGGTTTCACTCTAGCTCAGGCTGTCCTGGAATTCACTATGTAGTCTCAGGGTGGCCTCGAAATCATGGTAATTCTCCTACCTCTGCTTCCCAGGTGCTGGGATTAAAGGTGTGCGCCACCATGCCCAGCTTTTTTTTTTTTTTTAAGTGGGGTCTCACTCTAGCCCAGGCTGACCTGGAATCACTATGTTGTCTCAGGGTAGCCTCGAACTCATGGCAATCCTCCTACCTCTGCCTCCCAAGTGCTGGGTTTAAAGACTTGTGCCACCACGCCCAGCTCCCTTGTTTGGTTTTTGAGACAGCATCTCACTATGTAGCTTGGCCTTGCAGGTGAGCTTCGCCATGCCTACTTAGATCTCTGTTGTTTGTTTTGTTTAGAGGAGGCCTGCTATCTAGCCCTGGCTGGCCTGAAACTCACTCACTATGCTGACCATGCTGGCCTCAAGCTTGCAGTGATCCTCCTGCCTCTGCCTCCTAAGTAAGTGCTGGGATTCCTGGTATATGTCACCACTCCAGGCTTAGCTCTCCTAAGGTAGGGCCACAAAGGGTTTATTTATGCCCAGGACCTGGTCCAGAGCTGGTCAACTGCAATGCTCCGATACGGCTGCATGGAATCACTTAGAGTCTGGAGAAGAGGAATTAACAGACACAGTTCCTGAGCTCAGAAACTCTCCTTTCTAAAATCAGCGTGCAGGGCTGGGGGCGTGGCTCAGCGGTGAAGTCGCTGGCTTTGCAAAGCTTGCTGGCCAGGGGTGGACTCCCCGGTATCCATGTAAAGCCAGATACACAAGGCGGTGCACGTGTCTAGAGTTCGTCAGCAGCAGCAAGATGCCCTGACACACCCATTCTCTCTATCTCTCTCTCTCTCCTCTTGCAAATAAATAAATAAATAAATGTTTTTAATTGGTGTACAAAATAATGGGTTTCACCAGGTGTGGAGACACATGCTTTTAATCTCAGCACTTGGGAGGCAGAGGGAGGATTGCTGTGAGTTCAAGGCTAGCCTGGGACTACAGAGTGAATTCCAGGTCAGCCTGGGCTAGAGTGAGACCCTACCTTGAAAAACAACAACAACAACACACACACACACACACACACACACACAAAACACCAGGGTTTCACACATGTATATTACTGTACTTTGCTAGTATTCACCCACATTGCCCTCTCCCGGCTCTTCTCCCTACTTCCTCTCTCCTACTGGTTCCCTTTCTCCTTACAGACCTAAAGCCCCACACATAATGCCTTCTGCTTCATCTCTCTCTCTCTCTCTCTCTCTCTCTCTCACACACACACACACACACATACAATATAGCTTTGTAGATAAAAGAAAATACACGACGCTTGCCTTTCCATAATACCTGGCTTATTTCATTTAATAAGATGGTCTCCATTTCTATCCACTTTCCTGTGGATGACATAAATTCATTCTTTATGGCTGAATTCAATTCCATTGGGGAACTTGCCCTCTTATGGAAGATAACAGGCTGAGCAGAGGTCCTGGAAGCCACAGGGGTTCCTGATGTGACATACAATATGGCAGCCTGGGGGCATGTGGTAAATCAGCCTGGAAAGCAAGTGGGATTAAAGAAGACAAGACATGCTGGGCGTGGTGGTGCCCGCCTTTAACCCCAGCACTCGGGAGGCAGAGGTAGGATCGCTGTGTGTTCGAGGTTACCCTGAGACTACATAGCTAGACTACATAGCTCGAAAAACCAAACCAAAAAAAAAAAAAAGAAGAAGAAGATAGGATTGGGCTGGAGAGATGGCTCAGCGGTTAAGGCACTTGCCTGCAAAGCCAAAGGACCCAGGTTTGATTCCCCAGGACCCACAGAAGCTAGATGCACAAGGCACATGTGTCTGGAGTTTGTTTGCAGCAGCTGGAGGCCCTGGTGTGTCCATTCTCTCTCTCTATCTGCCTCTCTCTCTCAGATAAATAAAATAAAATAAAATAAAATAAAATAAAATAAAATAAAATAAAATAAAATAAAAAAGTCAGGACCTTCTTCAGTGTAGGCCGTAGCCCACTCTGTGACAGGGTGGACTTTGACCCCACAGCTTCCTGGGCCCAGTGAACTAAGCTTTGCCGAGAACTCAACATTCTGAGCACAGGGAATCCTCCACCCCGCTGTCACGGACCAGGTCCTCCCAAGGGCGGCTCCCCGCTGCTTGCCTTCCCTAGTCCAGCCCAACTCCAGGAGCACAAAGAGCCCCACACTTCCCCAGCTCACCCAGCTCACGGCCCTGGGGTGCCAGCGTCACCCACCCTCTAGCCCAGGGCTTTGACGAAGGAGCCACACTGCTGAAGGCTCCCAGAAGTCCTGGGCCAGAGGAGGCCCCCCCCCCCCAGCCTCCATCAGCCAAGCACCTCAATATAGTTCCTGTGAAAATCTCGGGGGGGATGCGGGAGCCCCTGTGTTTGGGGCGCAGAGAGGTGCATTCATTGTCTAAAACAGGAGTCCTGAGATCAGTGTCCCAGCGCGGAGGAAGGCAGCAACAATTAGACCCCAGGGTGCTCACTGTAGTTCCCCAGTCTTCCTCCCCTGTGCTCCTGCATCTTCAGCATCTTGGATGGATCACAGAACTTTTTTTTTTTAAGTGTGTGTATCTGAGTGTTTGTGGATAGGTGTGCAGAGCTGTGTGTGCACATGGAAACCAGAGGTCCATGTCAGGCGTCTTCCTCAATCGCCCTCCACTATTTTCTTAGAGACAGGGTCTTCCATGGAACTGAGGACTCGCTAATTCAGCTAGACTTAGAGACCCAGTGAGCCCCGGGGTCCTCCCCCTCCCCGAATGCTGGCCTTTATGTGGGTGCTGGACATCCAATGTGTCTTCCTCTTCTGAGGCGACCACTTTAGTGACTGACCCCTCCCCTAGGCCCCTGGCTAAGCCAACAATGGCATTTAACAAATGCATGTGACCCACAGCTGCCTGGTGAAGGGCTAGTGTGGTTCCCAAGCTCCCAGGGTGGGTGGTGGGGGAGTCCGGTTTGTTAGTTGGGATTTCTAGACTCTGAGACGCCTTTGTATTCTCACGTCCCTTGCTGGTCTGTCCCCATCTGCTCAGAGCTGTACGTGTCCTCGCTCCCTCCCAAGCCCCCAGTCTGGTTTGGGGTCTCGTGTTCCTTGCCTGCTACATTCTTGCCTCTGGATGGTCCAGAGCTAAGGTCTGAGCCGACATGGTGGCACATGTCTGTGATCTCAGCTACTCCAGAGGCTGAGGCAGGAGGGTCACAGATCCAAGGCCAGCGTGGGATATATAGTGTATTCAAGAACAGTTATGGGCTACATAGTGAGACTCTGTTTCAAAAATGAAAAGAAAAAAAAAGTTGGGCATGGTGGCGCACGCCTTTCATCCCAGCACACAGGAGGCAGAGGTAGGAGGATCACTGCGAGACAGAGGCCAGCCTGAGACTACATAGTGAATTCCAGATCAGCCTGGGTTAGAGCAAGACCCTACCTAGAAAAATAATAGTCTGGCGTGGTGGCACACGTCTTTAATTCAAGCACTTAGGAGGCAGTGGTAGGAGGATTGCTGTGAGTTCAAGGGCATCTCGAGACTACATAATGAATTCTAGGTCAGCCTGGGCTAGAGTGAAACTCTATCTGGAAAAACCAAAGAAAAAAAGGAAAATCCGGGGGACGGGGGGGGGGGGTCAGGGGTGGAATGTAGCTCGTTTGCTAGAGTGCACGCAAAAGGCCCTGGTTTGATCCCAGCACTACAGAAACTGAGCACGATAATCCTGCAAGCAGTAGCTGGAAGATTACAGGTCTAAGCGCATCTTCGGCTATATGGTGAGTTCAAGGCCAGCCTAGATTACACGAGACCATGTCCCCCCAAAAGAAACTACAGCTGATCTTGAAACTCCCAGCGCCCTAGCCATGCGAACTCCAGCTGCTCCTGCTCATTGTGGGCAAGTCACCTCCGTCCTGGGACTTTCTTTTCTCATCTGTTAAGTGCTGATAATGAATAATACTTGTCTTGAGCTGGCTTGCAACAGGCGCGGCATGTCCGGCGCAGAGCTGGGCTTGCTAAGTGGTGGCTGCTGACGACTATTACGGCTCCCCCGCCAGTGCAGCGGTCGTAGGTGGAGAGTGGGGACCAGGGTGGGGGGACAGGAACCCTGCTTTGTGTAGCCAGGCATCCAGCACGCTCCGCCTGCCCGGAACCAGCTGCCCCCTAAGCGCCAGCCATGGCCAGATGGCTTCGGGCTGAAGGAGTGCTGGCCCTGTGGGGCCCGAGGGCACAGACAGACTAATGGGAGGAAATTACCCGAGATATTTCATCTGGGCCCGAGGAAGCGCAGTCAACCAGTCAGGGCTGGCTCCTAGCTGAGCTCCCTGTCCACAGAGACAGGCAGGCTGGGAGGGCAGCCACCCTGGGGTCTCTGTCCTCCACCCTGGGGTCTCTACCCTCCAGGCGCCTCCAAGTCTGAGAGAAGTCTCTAGTACTTTCCAAGTGGCTTGGCCCCATGAGCCCACTGGAGACATCTGACCAGCTAGAGGTTACAAACGGGGGAGGGGTCTGGACACTGAGGCTGGGCTGAGTCCTGCAAGAGGGTGATCTCAAGGGCACTTAC
Source organism: Dipus sagitta (assembly GCA_036346955.1). Lineage (NCBI taxonomy): Eukaryota > Metazoa > Chordata > Mammalia > Rodentia > Dipodidae > Dipus > Dipus sagitta. Next base: position 24,166,744 of record CM070777.1, on the reverse strand, counting down.
CCAACAATGTCGGCTTTTTGTCGAGATAGCTTAGTGCAGCAGCCCACAGCATGAATCCTGAGCCTGACCACTCCGTGCCCAGGCACTGCTCTCTGACCGCTCTGTGCTGGGTACTGCCCTCTGACCTACTGGGGTCAGGGAGGGGAGAGACTGGTAGTGGTGGTGGTGTGTGTGTTGGGGGGGTCAGGGTCATTTGTTCTAAAACCAGGGACAGGAAGGGGGAAAAAAAGAAGTAGAAAAGGAAGAGGGCTGGGGTCTCAACCTGGCCTTTGCTGCTTGGTAGCTCTGTGACTTTGGGCAAGTCACTTAGGCTCTCTGGGCTTTGGGTTTCCTCATCTGTACATGAAGTGAATACACCACCTGTCTCTTTTGAGGATGAAAAGAGTTATTGTCTGTGATAGAGTCCTGCGTTGACTAAATAAATCAATATTGATTGCACAACTCGCCCCTGCCCAGTACTGCCTAGTGCTAGACACGGGGCCTTGCATCAATCTTCGTGTTTAGTCTTCATGACGGCCTAATGAGGTTGGAAGGATGATCATTAATCCAATAATCCAAGAAGGTCAAGTTCCTTGCCCAAGGTCACATAGCTGGTAGAAAGGTCACCTGTTTGCAGGACCCTAGCTCTCTGTCATCAGTTCTATGACTGGGGATGGGGAACTCTCTAAGAGGGTAAGGTGTCCCCCCAGAGCAGGTGACAACACACCAGCCCATGGGGTCAGAGCAAGCTCCCATCCCTCCCGTCACCCCTCCCTCTCCTGCTGGAGAGCTTGCTCTGAACAGTTCATGGAAACCTTCCTGGCTAATCAATTACGAATTGTCCTGCTGAGTAATGTCCCTCGTGGGGACCTGGAAGGAGGGGGTTTCTGGGCTGGACAGTCCCATGGCTAGAGAGGGGCTGGCTGTGTATCCCTTGGAGGTAGCTGGATTATCACAGACACTCTCCAGGTTTTGGAGCTGGGAGACATGGATTCTTTTGCGACAAGTCTCTTTGGGCATGGGTAAGAGCTGTCCACTCCACTTTCTAATCTGCCTCCCGGGGCCCCTCCATCTCTTTCATGGTTGTCTCTGGGCAGAAGCAGGTCCTGGCAGGGAACCGATGTCCGGTTAATATTTGTCAGATCCAAGGATAACTCCAGATGAGTGTCACTGTTTACCAGTGTCTTCCTGTCTATTTTATCTCATCTCCTGCTCAAAGCAGTCCTTAGCGGGTCTGTCTCCTAACCCATTTTACAGATGAGGAAACTGCGGCTGAGAAAGAGGAAGTGACTCACTCAGGGTCATACAGCTTGAGTCCTGGTCTTTGGGTTCCAAGTCAACTCTTATTCTGAGATGCACAGAAACATCTCCCTCGCCTAGTGTGAGGATGCAGGAGGATGACCAGAGCCCCCACATGGTGGAGGCTCCCATGGCCTCACATGGGTGTCACTGGCCCCCCGAGAGCACAGAGCTACAGTCCTGGGGGCTTCTGATGTGACCAGGCATCTCAGGGGTCCCATGGACATTCAGAGGATCAGCTTCCCTGTAGCTTTGCCTGTGTGGCAGGCCTGACAGGAAGGAAGATAGGTTGGAGAGGCCCAAGTCCCTGTCCCAAAAGGGGGGGTGTCTAAGCTCTGCCTCTTTTGGGGGAGCAGTTTGGTTCCCCTGCCCAGTGCCTCCAGCCTCAGGCGGATCTGTCTGGGAACGGAGTGGCAGCTGGGTCCCAGGAGCACTGTGGGCTCTCAGGGGAAAGCGCCTCTCTCACCTGGGGTCACTGGTGGCCCCGCTGACACTGCGGTTTTCGTGGCGTCCGGTGCCGAGTCCTCCTTTGCTCTGTCATTACCGACACTTTAAGGGTTTCCCCGCCGGAGTCAGGCTACAGCTCTTTATGACTTTGGTGCTCTGTCCTCTCCCTCTCTCCTCCTCTTCCTCCTCTGCCCAGTCCATGGGTCTGGCAGAAGCTGAAGCTGGAGGTAGTTGGGGGCTACCTTAAAAGCAACTCCCTTGGGATGGGGGGATGGCTCAGGGGTTAAAGACGCTGGCTTGCAAAACCTGCCAGCCCGTGTTCGATCACCCAATACCCATGTAAAGTCAGATGCACGAAGTGGCACATGCATCTGGAGTTGGTTTGCAGTGGCAGGAGGCCCTGGTGCACCCATTCTCTCTCTCTCCCTCTTTGCTAGTAAATAAATTCTTATTCTTATTTTTATTTTGGGGGGTTTTCAGGATAGGGTCTCACTCTAGCCCAGGCTGACCTGGAATTCGCTAGGTAATCTCAGGGTGGCCTCAGTAAATAAATTTTTTAAAAAAATTACTTAAAGGCCAGGTATGGTAGCTCACACCTTTAATCCCAGCACTAGGGGGGCAAAGGTAGGAGGATCATATGAGTTTGAGGGCAGCCTGGGACTACACAGTGAGTTCCAAGTCATCCTAGGCTATAGCGAGACCCTACCTCAAAAAACCAAAAACAAAACAAAAATACTTAGAAGAAAGCAACTCCTTTTTATCTCCATCATCCTGTCCTTGATGCCAGGCAGGGTGGCCCCAGGATAGCCCCTGAGGGAGATGGCACTTTTGCAAACTGCCTGCGCTGGCCTTGAACTTGTTAGGTGGTGAAGGACGACCTTGCCTCCGCTTCCCAAGTGCTGGGATCACAGACCTTTCCCACGCTCAGTGTGTGTCACTGAGGATCAGACCCTGGGCTGGTTGTGCATGCTGGGCAAGCACCTGTCACCTGGCCACACCCCAGCCCTGGGGGGTCTTTCCCATGTTCTTAGTAGTTGCTTTAAACAACCTCTCATTGCTTCTCATTCCCTCTGAACTTTCTGCCCACCTCGGGCTGTCCTGCTGCCGGGGGAAGCTTCTAGCACCAGAGCTTGCTAACTGTAGACAAGCCCCCTCCCTACTACGGGTGCATGCCGAGACAAAATGAGAGATGGGCCCTTTTGCAATTCTGATTCGTTGAGGGACTGGCTCTGGGGCTGAAAACCCCCTTTCTGAAACCCACAGGCCCTCGGACTTGGGTGGGGGTTTCCTCAGTTGTAGTAGACTGCGCCGTGGCCGCCTGTTTGTTGGGATGGGTTCTGGCTGGCTTGGGCCCCCCTTACAGCTGGGAGGTCCCCAGGCCTGTCCCTCTGCTTAGGGCTTGGTGGTTGGATTCTGAGACCACAGAAACCTCAGCGCTAAGGAGCCTCCAGGCCGCCAGAGATCAGTCCAGATTCCTTGGTGTCATGGACGTGATCTTCGCAGGGCTTGTTCCCAGAACCCCAAAGGGGGGGGGGGGTGGCACGGTGTGTCCCAGAGCTGCCCTTACAAAATGGTGGCATTAAGTCTGTCAACCCCAGGGGCTGGCTGTTCTCCTGTTAGCTCTGAAGCAGAGACGCAGTTCTGCAGGGAAAAGCCCTTAGCCCTGTTGGCTCTGGGACTCTTGGGTGAGGCAGACCCACAGAGCAGCTACATTTCCCCACATGGCCTATCCTTTGTTCCCACAGAAAGTTCCTAAGGTGCCCCTGGCACCAGTTCACAAATTGATTGGAAGCTAAGTAGAAGGGGCTGGCTTGGGCCTAGCTGTGCTTGGTCACTGCCGCTGTCCAAGCCCAGAGAATCACACTCTATGGAAGGGGCATGGAAGATGCCAGGCGGGCCTCAGAGGGGTCGGAGAACTGCTAGGACCAGGGTGGTCAGGGAGGGTCCTGGAGGGGAGCCACGCTGACATTGAAGAGCAAGTGAAGGGGAGGACACGGGGACTGTGGACAGAGGCTGGGGATAGCCCTCCTCTCCTGCCTCCTGGCACTAGCCCTGAGCACTGCAGGAAGAGGCTCCTAGACCTCAGAGAGGCCGTGCAGAGCAGCAGACTCTGACCATTCACCTGAGGCCCAGCGGCAGGAAGACTGCTCAACCCCATAGCCATGAACACACCAACCATCTTGAGACAGGGCCCCATTCTGTAGCCCAGGCTGGCTTAAACTCACTGCTTAGCCCAAGCTGGCCTCAAACTTGTGGCCATCCTCTTTTCTCAGTCGTCCACGTGCTTGGGTACAGGCCTATGTCACTAGTTCAGACTCACACCTGACTTTTTTTATTAATTAAAAACATTTATTTATTTATTTATTTATGAGAGAGAGAGAATGGGCGTGCCAGGGCCTCTAGCCACTGCAAACGAACTCCAGATGCATGTGCCATCTTGTGCATCTGGCTTTATGTGGGTACCAGGGAATCAAATCCTAGTCCTTAGGCTTTGCAGGCAAATGCTTTAACCACTGAACCATCTCTCTGGTCCTTGTGTCACTTTTTGTGTTCAATTTATGTGGATAGCTTGAGAATCAAACTTGGGCCAGCAGGGTTTGCAAGCAAGTGCCTTAAATGGCTGAGACATTTTCCCACCATGCCCCATTTTTTGTTTTGTTGGAAACAAGGTCTTGCTATGTACCTAAGGCTAAGCTTGAACTCATGGCAATCCTTCTGCCTCAGCTTCCTGAGTATTGGGGTTACAAGTGTGAGGCCACCACAAAAGATTGTCAAGAAGTCTTTTAAAAAAATATTTATTTGCAAGAGAGAGTGAGAGTGGACACTCCAGGGCCTCTTGCCGCTGCAAATGAACTCCAGGTGCATGTGTCACTTTGTGTCTGGCTTTACATGGGCACTAGGGAATTGAACCCAGGCCATCAGGCTTCGAACGCAGCTGCCTTTAACCACTGAGCAGTCTCTCTAGTCCCAAGGTTTTCAAGAGGTCCTAGAACACGTAACAACTTGAAACAAGTCCAGAGCGCCCGTTCAATGTGTTAGCAGAGTTTTGTCATGAAGAACTAACTCATTAGTATCAGGGTTAGACGCAGGGTTGGGGAGATGGCTCAGTGGCTAAGAATGCTTGCTGCCTAAATGTGAAGGCCTCTTGGGCTTGAGATTGCCAAGTTCAATTCCCAGAATCCATGTAAAAAGCTGAGCATGAGCCAGGTGTGGTGGTGCACGCCTTTCATCCCAGCACTCGGGAGGCAGAGGTAGGAGGATCACCGTGAGTTTGAGGCCACCCTGAGACTACATAGTGAATTCCAGTCAGCCTGGGCTAGAATAAGACCCTACCTTCCAAAAACAAACAACAACAAAAAAAGCCGAGCACTGGGGCTGGAGGGCTGGCTTAGCAGTTAAGGCATCTGCCTACAAACCCAAGGGACCTAGGTCCCCAGGACCCACGAAAGCCAGATGCACAAGGGGGCTCACATGTCTAGAGTTCATTTGCAGTGGCTGGAGGCCCTGGCGCACCCATTCTTTCTCTCTTTCTCTGTCAACTAACTAACTAAATAAATATAAAAATAAATATTTAAAAACCTAAAAAAAAAAAAGCTGAGAATGGCCACTTCCATCTGTGGCCCAGTCTGGGTAGGGGCAGAGACTGGATAATCATTGGTGCTTCAGGTTGAGGGAGGGACTCTGTCTCAAGGAAATAGAGGATAAGAAATAGAGAAGGGGGCTGGAGGGATGGCTTAGTGGTTAAGGCGTTTGCCTGCAAAGCCAAAGGAGCCAGGTTTCGATTCCCCAGGTCCCACGTACGCCAGATGCACAAGATAGTGCATGCATCTGGAGTTTCTCTTTGCAGAGGCTGCAGGCCCTGGCGCACCCATTCTCTCTGTGTCTCTCAAATAGATAAATAGAAATAAAATATTTTAAAAAAAAAGAAATAGAGAAGGGACCCCAGACACTCTCCTCTGGTCTCCGCATGCTTGCACATGGGATACGCACACATACATTCACCACACATCACACACACACCACACACACTCACTAATTCAAGTGGAGATAAAACTTTGGGGTGGGCTGGGGTAGGATGGGGATGGGCACTTGCATTCACGCGCAGTCGGCCCTTTCCTCTGGTCCACTCTGGGTCCCCTCTGTCTCCTAATTCCATCCGGGCAGCAGGGGGCTGCGCACAGACGCCCCCTGGTGGCTGCCTCTGGAGGAGACGTATCTCTGCACTTGGGGGTGAAAGAACTATTTGCACCCCTGGGTACCTCATTCTCTGTGGCTCCTCCAGAGTGGCTGCTTGTGCGTCCTGAGGGCTGGGCACTCTGTCACAGAGGCTGCGGCAGCATGCTCACTTGGGTTCTAGAGCAGGCCTAGAGACCAGACATCTCGGTTCCGCCGACCCCAGCAAAGGTCTTTCTGGAAGGGGTAGCTGACCGGCCCAGCAAGTGACAGGCTGTGTCCGAGCCCTGGTGGCCACTCACTTACCTTCAGAGGCACCACCTTAACTCCACCTCCAGTTTGTGGTGACGAGGTGTGACGCAGAGATGGCGAGCCCCCCCCCCCCCCACCGAGTGTGCCCTGGTGGTCAGGAGCTCTGACTCCATCCTGCTTCAGCTGCTCAGGCTGGATGGACAATAACATCAACCACACGGCAGTAAAACCTTTGTGCTGAGTTACTGATACCAACGCCCTGTGGCACCCAGTGAAGCCCCTGCCACGGTTCACAGGAAGGGGCTCTTTTTCTTTTTGTCTGTGTATGTTTCAAGTTTATTTCTCGGAGTCAGGGTCTCATGCAGGCCAGGCTGGCCTTGAACACACTATGTAGCCGAAGATGCCTCTGAACTTCTGCTGAACCTTTCCCCACCTCCCAAGTGCTAGGGTTACAACCGTGTACCACCACACACTTCTTGGGGGCTTGGGAATGGCACCCAGGGCTTCATGCATGCTGGGCAAGGACCCTACCAACTGAGTCACATTCTCCACTCTCAGCCCCCTTCCCTTTTAAAATCTTTTTATCTTTTTTTTTTTTCGAGGTAGGGTCTCACTCTAGCTCAGGCTGACCTGGAATTCACTATGGAGTCTCAGGGTGGCCTCAAACTCATGGTGACCCTCCTGCCTCTACCTCCTGAGTGCTGGGATTAAAGGCGTGTGCCACCACGGCCCAGCTAATTTCTTTATTTAAGTATGTGTGTGTCTGGGTACACCAAGGCCTCCTGCTGCTGCAAACAAATGCCAGACGCATGTGCCATCTTTTGTATCTGGTTGTCTTCCTTCCCTTCCTTCCTTTCTGTCTTCTTCTCTTTCTTTCTTTAAATTTTTATTTGTTTACTAGAGAGAGAAAGAGGCGGGGGGGGGGGGAGGGAGAGAATGGGCTAGCCAGGGTATTCAGCCACTGCAGAGGAACTCCAGACACATGTGCCACACCTTGTACATCTGGCTTACGTGGGTCCTGGGGAGTTGAACCTGAATTTTTTGGCTCTGCAGGCAGGCTCCTTAACTGCTAAGCCATCTCTCCAGCCCAAATGTCTTTCTTTTTAAATATTTTATTTATTTATTTATTTATTTATTTTGGGGAGGGGGAGAGAGAAAGAGGCAAATAGAGAGAGAATGGGTGTGTCGGGGCCTTCAGCCGCTGTGGATGAACTCCAGATGCATGTGTCACCTTGTGCATCTGGCTTATGTAGGTCCTGGGGAACTGAACCTGGGTCCTTTGGCTTTGCAGGTAAGTGCCTTAACCACTAAGCAATCTCTCCAGCCCTCTGTCTGTCTTTCTTTTGAAGCTGTCTCACTAAGTAGCCCAGGCTGATCTGAAACTTACTATGTAGTCCAGGCTGACCTTGAACATGCAGTAATCTTCCTCCCTTAGCCTACCAGAGGGCTAGAATTACAGGCATGAGCCATGACTCCTGGCTTTGAGAAAAACATTTTTTTGTTTCTTTTTAACACAATGCCTTCAAATCAGGCCATTTTCCTACATATATATATATATATATATATATATATATATATATATTTTTTATTTGAAAGGGAGGAAGGGAGAGAGAGAGAATGGGCATGCCAGGGCCTCCAGCCACTGCAAATGAACTCCAGATGCATGCGCCCCCTTGTGCATCTGGCTTATGTGGATACTGGAGTATCGAACCAGGATCCTTTGACTTTGCAAGTATGAACCGCTAAGCCATCTCTCCAGCCCTACTTTTGTTTGTTTTTGAGGCAGGGTATCATGTAGCCAGAGCTGGCCTGGAAATTGCTACGTAGCTGAGGATGACCTAAACATTTTCTTTCATGACCATAGAGCCATTATCATATCCCTCAAAATTAATAATCCCCCCACCCCAGTGCTTAAGGCAGGCACTCATTTTACAGATGAGCAGACTTGAAGGGCAGATGTAACTTGGCCCAAGGTCACCCAGCTAAGTTCTGGAGACGGGATTCGAACCTGGGGAGTCTGGCTTGGAATCCCAACCTCTAAGGCACTTGCTCTGGGCCTCAGCTTCCTTCACTGTGGAGCAGAGATGATAATGAATACTTTTCTGGTTCATAGGGCAAAACACCAGGGTCCTGTGTCCTAACAAGAAAAATAATGAAACTAAGCAACTAGGAGGTAGGGTTAGTAGAAAATCTGTGTGCTGCATGCCCCCCTCGGTCCCCCAATGCCAGATTGTTCCTATCCCGTCTAATCTTCACCCCAGCCTTCTGTTCTTAATTAACAGCTTCGTTTTACAGGTGAGGGAGCCAGGGGGCTCAGAGGGAGGAAGTGCCCAAGGTCACCCTGGAGGCCGATGGCAGCAGCTTTTGAAACCAGGCTAGTCTTTTTAGGGGGTGGCAGAAAATCCTAGGGTGTGTCAGGAGCTGAAGATGGCCTTTGCCAAGGGCTCCGGGGCATCCTTCCATCCCTGGAGTGAATCTGTTGGAATTACTGCCTGCCAGCTGGGGGAATCAGCTCTGGTGGTCTTGGGCAAAGGGTTCATGGGAAGCAGATGCTGTCGCTCACGGGATGGATTAGAAGGAGGAAGCCAGGCTGAGAAAAATAGAAGTGTGGCACAGCCCCAGGGCCTGAAGGCAGCCACTTGTCCGTCTGGCCCTGTCCCTGGCACGTATCCCCAGCTGCCTGCTTGGGTGTACTGTCTGAGACCTAGGCTCAGAGAATCAAAGAGCCAGGCCCGGGGTGGCAGGGGGACAGAGCCCCTGCCGTCAGAGATGGCAGGCAGAGTACGTTCTTGGAGGGTTCTGGAGTCCTTGCCCTGGCCAGGCTGCTTTACAGCGGTCGCGCAGAGTGAGCTGGAGGGGACTCCCCTCTGGTTTTCACACAGCAATTTTGCTTCTGGTTGTGAGGTGTGAGTCACATGTGAAAGTATCTTGTTTTGCTAGGCCTGCATCCGCCACAACCACCTCTAAGCAGGAGGCTTGGGGCTGGGTCTCAGGCGGTGAGGAGCAGATAAAGGGCAGGACACCCTGTCTGCCCCTGGGCACTGCAGTCGTGGGAGCCCAGCAAGCTGTGGGGAATTTTCCAGCCTTTGTGTCACATGCAAATCGAATGCAAATGAGATGTGGAGGAGAGGGTGTCCTGCAGGACTTGAAAGGGGACACTGGGAGGCCTTCTGTTCCCTGAAGATGCTTAACAGGGCTTCCTCCCAGGGACAGCCTGACACTGCTGGGGTGGTCCTGGCGCCTTCGTGTGAGCACCTATAATCCTAGTACTTGGGAGCTGGAGGTAGCAGGGTCAGGAGTCCAAGGTCATCCTCATGTCATAGTACATATCGCGTAGCCTGGGCGACTCAACCAAACAAGAACCAGAAACAAGAGGGCTGGAGAGATGGCTCAGTTGGTGAAGTGCTTGCCGCACAAGGCTGAGGACCTGGGTTTGGACGCCCAGCACCCACGTACAAGCTGCGCGTGAGGATGCTTAAGCGTGTGAGCACACATGCATACACAAACGCTACACACACGTACATGCGCGTGCAAAAGCAGTGTTTAAGAAGACTTGTGTCCCTTCCTATTGGATTGTTGAAATAATGGACCCCAGAGACCTAAACAATTTCCCAGAATTCCATCCTGGGGGAAGGGAAAGGCTAAAGCCCCTGGTGACAGCCCAGCCCAAAGCAGAACTTGCCTCAAAGGAGATTTCACACAGTTCAACAGTTCTGGCAGCTTATCTCAGTTAAATTAACACATGCAGATTCCCTGCCTCTTGTTTCATCTTTTCCATAAAACTTTAACACTGCTCCAGGAACGATGGAGAAAAACTAGGAGTCTTTCTCTCTGTAACTTGGCCAAACTGTAAACAACTCCATTTCCTAATTTCTTTTAGAATCCAGGGGAATTATGTGGTAGGATTATCAACCTACTTGCCTGGTAACAGCCCCAGCATTCAAGAGGATGAGACAGGAGGGTTGCCATGAGTTTGAGGCCAGCCTAGGCTACATAGTGAGTTCTAGGCCAGACTGAGCTACAGTGAGATTCTGTCTCAACAACAACAACAACAAACAAAAAAAAAAAAAACAAAAAAACAGGGCTGGAGATGGCTTGGCAGTTAAGGTGCTGGCCTACAAAGCCTAAGGACCCAGGCTTGACTCCCCAGGACCCACGTAAGCCAGACGCACATGGTGGAGCATGAGTCTGGAGTTCTTTTACAGTGGCTGGTGGCCCTGAAATGCCCATTTTCGCTCTCTTTCAATATATTCCAGGTCAGCCTGGGCTAGAGTGAGACCCTACCTTGAAGAGCCTCTCTATATATGTAAAACAAAACACAACTGAGCAACTACAGTGGCACCTGTAGTCTTAGCAGTTAAAGGCAGAAGCAGGAGGATCGCTGGAGTTGGAGCCCTGCCTGGAGTGCACATCAAGTTCCAGGCCAGTCAGGTCTACATAGCAAGACCTTGTAATGGAGAGATTAGGGTTCTGGGGTGCTTCCTGGAACCCCAAGCCCTGAGTTCATATCTGCAAACTAACCAAAGAAGTGGCATGTCCAGATTCAAGAGAATGGTTTTTAAAATACCACATTTTATTAGGTTTTACAAAGGAGTGAGGAAAGGGGAAGTCTGAGAGGTAAGGGGAAACAAAGTTTTTTTTTTGGGGGGGGGGAGAAGTACATCACGTGGAGCCCAAAAGACCATGTGGGCCACGTGTAGCTCAGGAGCCCTGAGAAAGTTCAGGGAGCTCCTGCCATGTGGGGGGCTGGAGGAGATAAAGAACCCATGTGGGGAGTAAGGGTTAGGGGGCCCTCCCAGCTGGGCCAGGGCCTGGGCTGAGCCAGCCTAGGCTCAGCTAAGGGAAAAATTCACAGCTGGAAGTTCCTAAGGGAACATAGAGCCTGCCCTCCCCTTGCAAAGGTATTTATAACCTTAGGGTGGTGGGCTGTCTTTTGGTTAGGGCTAGGGGCTGTCTCAGAAAGAGATTATAGTGGGGATGGGGAGGGGCTGAACTTGACCAACCACAATGTTTAAATCCTATGAAAGACCTCCCCCCCCAGGAGGGGTCCTGACTGTGGAAAAATAGTTCTTTGGAACTAGGCAAGAGATAAGAACTTTCCTGCCTTTTTAACTTTCAGGGGTCCAGTCACCCTAACTCTAGCCCCCTTCAACCTTGTCTCAACAAACCAAGAGGACTAAACTGGAGGGGCTGGAGAGATGACTCAGCGGTTAAAGGGGCTTGTTTGTAAAGTCTGACAGCCCCAGGGTTTGAGTCCCTAGTACCTGTGTGAAGTCAGATGCACAAAGTGCATCTGGAGTTTGAGGCCAGCCTGGACTACATAGTGAATTCAAGGTCCGTCTGGGTTATAGTGACACACTACCTCAAACACAACCCAACCAACCTTCCCCTGCCAAGCGTGCCCGGGGATGCAGCTCAGTTGGTAGAATGTTTGCCTAGCATTCATGAAGCCCTGGGTTCGGCCCCCAGCACTGCATAAACCTGACGTTGTGGCACATGCCTGTAATCCTAGAACTTGGGTGGTGGAGGCAGGAGAATCAGAAGTTCAAGACCATCCTCAGCTACATAATGAGTTCAGGGCTTGAGCTATATGAGACCCTATCACAAACAAAAACAAACAAAAAACTACAGAGGGCTGGAGAGATAGCTTAGTGGTTAGGCACTTGCCTACAAAGCCAAAAGAACTAGGTTTGATTCCCTAGGACCTACATAAGCCATATGCACAAAGGGGCACATGTGTCTGGAGTTCATTTGCAATGGCTGAAGGCCCTGGCACACCCATTCTCTCTCTCCCTCTTCTTCTCTCAAATAAATAAATAAAAATAAAAATATAACACAACAACAACAAAAACACACCCCATACAACCACAGAGAAAAAATCCCACTTGCTCCCCCTCAGCAGTGCTTACGCACAAGGTCCGCCACACAGGCCTGGGTCCTTGGGCATGCTGGATTGAGCCTGGGTCAATCAAGGGGCCAGGCAGCAGCCACAAGGCCTTGAGGATGTGAGACAGCTTCCTTCTCACTTGGTCTCAACCCCTAGGCCTGAGGTGTCCATGGGCTTCGAGGAAGAGGTGACATCCTGATGCTTATGCCCAGTTGTGACCAGAAAACTCAGCCTCACAATTTCATTATTCGAAGCTTCGCTAGGAGAGTTTTGGGCTGGGCTGCTCTGGGGGAGTCTTTGTCGCTGTGATTTGAGAGGGCTTTTTTCCCCAACGAGTTACCACAGAGATGGGTCAGAGGCAAACAACTAATGAGCTTTGTTCGGGCCTTGCGTTCCCGAATGTTTTCCATCCGGGGTTTAATTAGAGAGATTATTTAGTGTGAACTTTTTCTTTCATTATGAGTTTATTTCAAAACCAAGTTCTGAGGTTAACTGCTGATTGTATTTGTTAATCAATCCAATCTGGTGTCCTTCCAGAAGAAAGCAAGACCCCACTGTCAAAACGTTGGGAAGGGCAGGTGTGAGACCTTGGGCGGCTCAGTGAGGTTCTGGCGGAGTGAAGGGCCGCAGCGGGCAGGGCTAGGGGGTGTGCTTGGCCTTCTGTGGCTCAGGGACACGTGCTGGGAAAGGGCAAGTCTGGAGGCACCGGTGGGCTGTGCGTAGGGAAGAGGATGGCCTTTAACTGACTTTCCTGCCACCGCCTCCTGAATGCTGGGATGCCAGGCCAGCGCCACCATGCCTGGTAGCCCCTCTCTTTGAATGCCACTGGCAGAGCTCTCCTTCAGTAGCCAGGCGTGGTAGGCGCATGCCTTTAACCCCAGAACTCGGGAGGCAGAGGTAGGGGGATCGCTGAGAGTTCGAGGCCACCCTGAGACTCCATAGTGAATTCCAGGTCAGCCTGGGCCAGAGAGAGACCCTTCCTCGAAAAACAAAAGTGAAGACAAAAGACCTCTTCCTCAGAACCGGGGCTGCCGAGGGCTGAGGGGCACGGCGGGAAGCTCAGCAGGAGCTCGTCTCAAGGTCAAGGAGCCCAGCATCACTGCCACCCTTCACCTCGCCCATGAGCTTCTCATCGTGTCTCTTGCTGCAGGGTCAGCTAAAACCTGCGGCAGATCACAGCTTACAAATGGGTCAGCACCCACCCGCCTTCACCGGCCCGGAGTCTGGACTGTGCTGTCAGACCAGGTGGGGAGGAGACAGGTATGTACAGTGGGCCAAGGCAAGCAGCTGTCAGGTGCCGGAAGGGAGGTGAGCAGGGCTCTAACCGTGTGGGGCTCCCATGAGAGCCCGGCCTTTCCGAGGAGGAAAGGGACCCCCATCAGCCCAGTTCTGCATCTCATTCCTAGGTTCCATGGGAGTGACCTCGGGGACCTGGATTTTCCTGAGGACCCGGGGTGACATAGGGAGACTTACCCTCTGACTTCTAGGCCCAGAAGCTCTATCGTCAGCCCCTCCCTGCTGCAGGCAGATCTCTTCCATGGGCAGCCGTGTCTACCCTGGGTGATGGACAGATAAATCTGGAGAGCTGAGACCAAGACCTGAGCCTCTCCAGGTACCTATATATCTAATCTATCTATCTATCTATCTATCTATCTATCTATCTATCTATCTATCTATCCATCCATCCCATACCTGGAATTGGCTTTTTGCATACCAGGCAAGAGCTCTACCACTAAGCTATATAATATTTATATACAACAATACTTACAAAGCTAGCTTTTGCTAGCGAAGGGCATGTTCCAAGCCCTCACTACAGATGGTTACATGCATATTAAATATGCTTTATGTCGTCCAACCGCATGAGGAGAAAAGCAGCATCATTATAAGGAGTTTCCACTGTGCCAAGTGTGTTAGACGTAGGGCTAAGAGTTGCCCAAGCTCATTCCGGCTCCTGAGCAGCTCTTCTCTCCAGAACCACTCACAGCTGGGGCCAAGGTGTCTCCCATGTCCCCTCAGGCTGTGACGTGTCTGTGGGGAAGGGCGGGCTTGCCTGGGATGTGAAGGCTGGGTGTAGCTCGCCGCCTGAAGGATGCGCGCGGGTGTGTGTGCCCTGGCGGCAGCCATCGGGATCCCAGCCCCTGGCACCACAGGTCTGAGTCTCAATGCCACTGGGCTGACTCCATGCCTTCTCCAGGAGTTTATAGGCTTAGAAAGAAATGGGTGCAGTGAGGGAGAAATCTGTGAGTGATTTGCAGCAAAGTGAAACTGACCCAGGCTGGGCAGCAAATGGGAAGTGTGCCTCCAGCACGTGTGTGTATGTGTGTGTGTACCCACGTGTGCACGTGTAGGTGTGCACATGCCATGGGATGTGTCTGGGATGTCAGTTCTTGCCTCCCACCTTCTGTGAGACAGGGTGGTTTCATTATATATCCTCAGGGTAGCCTCGAACTCACAGTGATCCTCCTACCTCTGCCTCCCAAGTGCTGGGATTCAAGGCGTGTGTCACCATGCCTGGCTTCAGGATGGTTCTTTTTTTTTAAATATTTTATTTATTTGACAGAGAAAGAGAGAAAGAGAGACAGAGAGAGAGAGAGAGAGAGAGAGAGAGAGAGAGAGAGAAAGAGAAAATGGGCACACCAGGGCCTCCAGACACTGCAAACGAATTCCAGATGTGCACACCCCTTTGTGCATCTGGCTAACATGGGTTCTGGGGAATCGAACCTGGGTCCTTTGGCTTTGCAGGCAAACACCTTAACTGCTCACAGTGATCACTCACAGTGATCCTCCTACCTCTGCCTCCCAAGTACTGGGACTAAAGGCGTGTGCCACCATGCTCGGCTTCTCTCTGTGTTTTTAAATATATATTTTTATGTAATTTATGAGAGAAAGAGTGCATAAGTGCATCAGCACTTCTTGCCTTTGCAAATAAACTCTAGACACATGTACCACTTTGTGCATCTAGATTTACATGGGTACTGGGAATTGAACATGTGTAGACAGGCTTTGCAAGCAAGTGTCTTTAACCACTGAGCAACCTCCCCAGCCCCAGCCCTCTATTTTAGTGGTACCATGGCATTCCATTTGTGTATGAACCATACTTAAATTAACTGGCCTCTTTTGACCATCATCAGGACATTTCCGACATTGGTAACAATAAACGATGTGTAATGAATGGCCTTATGTGGTCATTGTTTCACACACATGCCAATTTATCTGTGGCTAATTCCCAGCTGTGGAAATGCCAGGTCAGACAGGAAGGGATTTTCTTGTGCCTGGTGATAAGCACACAGGGGCTCACAGCACACAGCTGTGCTGGTTCACCACAGCCCCCCAACCTACTAGTGTTACCAAATGGATTGATCGCCCTCTGATAGGAGAAGCCATATCCCACTGTGTTTGCATTTTCTTTCTTTTATGGGGGGCGGGTGGAGGCTGAGGGCAGGTTTTCAATTCTTTATCTCTCACCTCTCTGTGACCCTTTCCCATTTTTCCTTGAGAATGTTAGATTTAAGGGTTTGTCAGAGTGACATGCAAGCGTCCTCCAGGACTGCAGTGGCCTTGAGGCCAGGGAAGGCACAAGGAAGGAGTCACGGCAGGGCTCTAGTGTGTGGTGTGTGGTATGGGGTGTGGGTGTGCGTGTGTGTGTGGGTGGGGGGGTCGTTGCAGGCAGGAGTTTGAGCTCTGGCCCAATCTGAGGGAAGGAAGTGTGGGCCTGGTACAGCGCCAGCGGAACTTCTCTGATCCTCGGGGAGAGTCAGACCCAATGCCTGCCCCTTGTGCTCAAGAGAAGCTTCAGATTCCAAGGCCAAGGGCAGGTGACTCGAGCTGGCTTGGCTCTTCCTCCAGTGCTTGGCTCTGGGTTTGTTCTCTGGTCCTCTGAGATGTGCGTCAGCTTCTCTCCCTTCTTTGGGGAAGACATGTTCTCTCTATTGTCCAATATGTGGCCAGTAGCCATGTGGGGCTCCTGGACCCCTGCAGTAGGGCTGCATGACTGAGGACCTGCATTTGAGTTGAATTTAATTTCGATGTGGCCAGCTGCTGCTGAATTGGACACTGAGGCTCTAAAGTCCTGGGACTGGGAGAAGATGGGGGCGTGGGATGCAGCCCGAGAGTTTCCAGTGTATCTCATTCTTGATAAACTCCACGCAGAAAAGGTTAGATTCAGTCTGGAAACACGGACCACTCTCCCCTTTGATTTTCTTTTCTTCTTCTTAAATATTTATTTATTTGCAACAGATAGAGAAGAAAGACAGACAGGATAGACAGACAGAATGGGAGTGCCAGGGCCTCCAGCCACTGCAAATAAACTCCAGATGTATGTGCCATTTTGTGCATTTGACTCTATGTGGGTACTGGAGAATCGAACCTGGGTCGTTAGGCTTTGCAGGCAAGTGCCTTAACCACTGAGCCATCTCTCCAGCCCCTCCTTCTGTGTAGCCTGGTCTGGCATCCATCTCACTATGTAGTCAGAGATGACCTGAACCGCTGACCCTCCCGCCTCCGTCTCCCGAGTGCTAGATTACAGGCAAGTGCCACCCTGCCTGTTTGATGTGGTGCTAGGGATCAAACTCAGGCTTCTTTTATTTATTTATTTATCTATTTATTTACTTATATTTGAGAGAGAGAGAAAGAGACAGAGAGAATGGGCGCACCAGGGCCTCCAGCCACTGCAAACGAACTCCAGACGCGTGCGCTCCTTTGTTCATCTGGCTTACATGGGTCCTGGAGAGTTGAACCTCCGTCCTTTGGCTTTGCAGGCAAGAGCCTTAACTGCTAATTCATCTCTCCAGCCCTTCAAGCTTCTTTTGTATTTTTATTTTTCAAGGTAGGGTCTCACTCTAGCTCAGGCTGACCTGGAATTCACTATGTAGTCTCAGGGTGGCTTTGAACTCTCAGTGATCCTCCTACCTCTGCCTCCCAAGTGCTGGGATTAAAGATTAAAGGAGTGCACCACCACGCCTGGATGTGCTGCTGCTTCTTTTTCTTTTTAATTATTATTTATTTATCTGCAAGGAGAGAGAGAGAGAGAGAAGAGAGAGACAGACAGAGAGAATGGGCACACCAGGGTCTGTAGCCACTATAAACGAACTCCAGATGCATGTGTCCCTTGTGTATCTGGCTTACATGGGTCCTGGGGAATCAAACCTGAGTACTTTGGTTTCACAGGCAAATGCCTTAACTGCTAAGCCATGTCTCCAGCCCCTGGCTAAGCTTCTTACATGCTAGGCAAACATTCTTCCAACTGAGTTACATTCCCAAGCCTCCTTTACTTTCTTCCTCCCCGGCCACCTTTTTTATTTTTTGAGACAAGGTCTCATGCAGCCTAGACTGGACTTGAACTCACTATGTAGCAGAGAATGACCTTCCTCCCTCTCCTCCCTCTCCTCCCTCTCTCACCCACACTCTCTTTTCTTTCTTTTAGAGATAGGTCTCACTAGATATTCCAGACTGGCCTCAAATAGGCTATATAGCCCAGGCTGTTCTCACTGTCTTTTAGAGGGCAACATGTGTGGACAAGTTCCAGGACACAAGCCTGTCTTAGCAGACCAGGGATGGGCCCCAAGATTCCTCATCTAGGAGACAGGTCTCCCTGGATGACTTCTGACACGGGTCTGGAATCACAAACCCTCACTCCAACCAAAAGCCTTCTTGATTTCTTTCTTTCTTTTCTTTCTTTCTTTCATTTTTTTTGAGATAGGGTTTCACTCTAGCCTAGGCTGACTTGGAATTCACTATGTAATCTCAGGGTGGCCTCGAACTCTTGCGATCCTCCTACCTCTGCCTCCCGAGTGCTGGGATTAAAGGCGTGCGTCACCACGCCTGGCAGCCTTTTTGATTGTTTTGTGGTGTGTATGTATTATGTGTGGTATACATGTGGTATGCACATGTATGTGCCCTGTGCGCATGTGTGTGGAGGCCAGAGGAAGGAGCTCTATCTCTCTTCCACCTTATTTCTCTTAGATAGAGGCTCTCACTGTATCTGGAGCAGTCAGATTGGCTGACTAGTGAGCCCCGGTGGTTTTATGGTCTTTGCTACTCCCAGGGCTGGGCCACAGGCATGTGGGGTCCTGGGAATTGAACTCAGGGTAAATCAGGCCCTCGTGCTTGTGCAGCAAGCATTCTTATCCACTGAGCCATCTCTCCAGCTCCACGACCTTTGGTTCCAGCACTGACACACGTTCACTGCCCGCGCTCAGCTTCTCAGAGGATTCACGTTCCCATCCACGGTCTCGGCTGTGGCCTTTGCCGCTTTTCAGAGCCGCTGTGGCTGTGGGAATGTCCTTGTCTGATGGCTCAGTTTTGAACAGGGTTTTCCAAAGGACACCTGCAGCAAGGTCCTCCTTCAGGCACACTCATCTTCCAGGGACCCAGGGGTGATCTGTGGAGTCATGACCTGGAGGAAGAATCTACTCGTAACCTCCAGCAGGTGGGGAAAGGCCACTGCCAAGGGCACTCATGGGTCACCTGGGCACAGGTGAGCCTCAGGAAGAGAACTAGATGCGGGTGGTCCTGAGACTGGATCCAAAGGGAGCGTAAGTGTGGGCGCCCACAGTGTACACCTGACGGAGGCCTGACGCACGCGCGTGTGTGTGTGTGTGTGTCCATCTGTTTGAGCACAGCCCCCAGGCTCACAGTGCACGCCATGTGAAACACACCAGCATGTCCATGTGAAAAGAGATCACCTGGGCATGGTGACACACTCCAATAATCTCAGCACTTGGGTGGCTGAGGCAGAACCCTTGGTAGTTTTGTTAATCATTTTGTTATTGTTGTTGTTTTTTCAGTGTAGGGACTCTATCCCAGGCTGACCTGGAATTCATTATGTAGTCTTAGGCTGGCCTCGAACTCACGGAGATCCTCCTACCTCTGCCTCCCAAGTGCTGGGATTAAAGGTGTGCGCCACCATGCCCTGCTGAGTGGGGGGATGTTTTGAGGCAGGGACTTGCGTCGCCCAGGCTGCCCTTGACTTCACTCTGTAGCTGAGGGTGATTTTGAATTGCTGATTGTCCTGCCTCTCCCCTCCCCGCAGTGCCAGATTACAGACATGACCATGCCGTTCTTGCAGCACGCTGTTGGAGTTGAAGCCCAGGACGCCATGCATGCTGGGCGAGTATTTTACCAGCTGAGCGCCGTCCCCACCCAGTGTCTTTGTTTTGAATGAGATTATGCCTCTATTAAAGTCTTAGGGGGAAATTATAGTGATTTGGGCATCCCCCCCCCCAAGACATGTCTGAAATGGTCACGATCTGGAATTCCCAGGCAGGAAGTGAGATCCAGAAGCGCCGAGTACAGGAGGCCGGGTGCAGGGCTTGGAATCGGGTGGGGCTGAGTTCAAATTCCCTCCTGGCTGCTCGGAGCCTTCCCTCTTCTTCGCTTGTCTTTGGTAACTGGCGTCAGGACTTGATTCCAGAGTTACGGGGGGACCAAGTGAGACAGTGCCCAGGGTGGGCCTGGCCCCCAGCAGGCACAAGTGCATGACTGTTGAGACTGTTCTCTGGGCACCTGGCTGGGCGGGAAGGCCAGGTCCCCACAGTACGGACCCTACACGGGCTGAGGCCGAGCCGGTTCCTGCTTGTGACACAGGAGTGGGCAGCTGGGTGTCAAGTCCAGCTCAGTGGCCAGTCAGGGGCCAGAGAGCTCCCCTCGGCCGCTCTGTCCCCCCAGGCAAAGCGCAGGCTGTGACAGCCCCGGTCGCTGGCGAGGATCCAGTGAGTGCTTAGAACAGTGCCCCGGGGACACCAGGAGCTCACGAGTGATCGCTTCGGCCCTGGTTCTGTTTCCGCGTGTTTCCCGCAGGCCAGCCAGAGCCCACGTGTCTGCAGAGCTGTGCTCTGACACCCCAAATCCTGTGCGAAGTTCACTGTGCTTTGCCCTCGCCGTTCCCACCACCAGACCAGCTCTTAACTGCTCAGGACCCCTTCCTCCAACACCCTCCCAAGGGTGACTGAAGAACTTTCTCGACTTTATGCGGTCAGAAACAGGCGCAAGAGCTTAGTGAGGCTTGCCTCGAATGCATGAAGCCCTCCTGGCTTCTAACCCAGCTCTGCACAAACCGGTCACGGTGATGCGCTCCTGTAATCCCAGCACTCAGAAGGTGGAACCAGGAAGATGAGGAGTTCAAGAACAGCCTCAACTACATAGCAATTTTGAGGCTAGCTTGGGCTACTCAACCTCCCCCCGCCCCCCACACAAAAAGAATTCAACCAATGCTTGTGAGTGCCTGTGGTAGGTGGAGCGTGCTTCAGTCAATCTATCTAGTCTTTTATTTCTTATTTTTCATAGCGTTTTTCTGTTTATGAGCACTAATTTTATCTGCCCTGTCGCTATCGCTCCCTATTCTCTCTAGAGTCTGGAAGGCACTTGGGAAGCTTGCATCAGCCTCTGTCTCCGGGCTTCCTCCCTGACCCCAGAACCTCCTCACCCAGCACAGAGCGGGCCGTGTGAGCCATTGCCAACTGCAGGAGGAGCTGAGCATATGCAACAAGTCCAGAAGCTCCCATCCGCCCTACAGCTGGGGGTTCAAAGCCCTGAGCAGGTAGGCCCCCGAAGGAAGGTGAAAGCTTCAACTGTTATTGTAAGTGAATTATCTCCGCGGCTTGCATGGAGATCAAAGCTTGAAGGAAGTAGGTTGTTCTCTGACAAAAACAGCATATTTTTAGAAGCACTCTGTGGTATAGGATGTTTTGCCCCAAGCTGCCTTGCTGTGACCTTGAGCTGAGGGTTGGTGGACACATGGTTTCCTGGCATGGGCTTGAGCTGGAAGGCTGCGGGTGGGAAGAGAACCCATCACTTCTTATCTTTCCTGAAGGTCAGAGCACCCACTGGGGACAGAGCCCTTCTAGGTTGAGGGACAAGGGGATTCTGAGATGGACAAACTGAGGCTCAGAGAGAAGAAGAGAGTTGACCTATTTCCATCCCTACGCCTCCCCTACAACATACGCGGGCCCTTCCATGTGGGGACTTGGGCCTGCACAAAGCAACCGTGCTGAGAACAACACATAAATTCTGTAATCAGGGCTGATTGGTGTGGTTCGCAGGAGTAGAGATGCCAGGCGTCATGGGGTACGACAGCAGTGGCTCTGTGAACCAGCCGCCCAGGAATATTCCGTGGAGAATTACAACAGCTCCTGGGGGTCCAAGAAGCTGGCCACAGCATAGGCAGGCAGGCGGGACCCCCTTGGTCTGAATGTGGGGGTGGAGGGAGGAGTGCTGGCACGTCAGAGCGGGTCAGCCCTGAGGACCAGTGCTTTAGAACCCCCCTCCCGAGTTGCTCTGGAGCCTCCTTAAAGGTGTCTGGCGGAGGTGAACTGGCTGGGCGCTGCATCCAGAAAGGAGCAGAGAGAGAGAGGCAAACAGAGGGGCTGCCCAGTCCTCCCCAGCTCTCCTCAGTACCTCTACCTTATAATCAGGGTGGCCTTGCCTTAATGTTTATGCCAAGATCCCAAGCAGCCGGGCTGGGGTGGCGGGCTATAATTTATATCATCATTTTTTCATCTGGGTTACAATCTCCAGGGACCCAGCCTCTTGAAAATGGGAACCACATTGGAGAGTGGGAAACCCAGGGGAGGGGACACTTAGTGTATGGTCCTGGGAAGCCACGTGCTTCTCATTTGGGGTGTGTCTTGGCCTGTTGCTTGGTCCCCGTGCCCAGTGGTTTTCGGAGATGACAGAACAGCTGTGGGGCGGCCCTCCTGGGCAGCCAGCCAGTGCTGGGGCTGGGGAGGGCTTCTTGCAACCCCCAGGGGGCCTCATGTTCAGCCCTGCGGAGGTCTCGGGACACTCTGCTCCTTGTCCTCACCTGTGTCCACCTCGCAGCCATCCCGGGAAAGCTGAGAGTGGGCACAGCCCCGAGCTCGTGGGGCAGGGCCGTGAGGGTTCCGCCTCTCCCAGCTCGCCTCTAGTAAATTAAGAACAAGCCTGTGAAGGGCAGGGAGCCAGCGGTACCGACAGTGTACAGAGCAAAGTTGGCTCGATATGGTGCTCACATCTATAGATTTGGGAGTATGGAAGTGAGTTCAAGGCTAACTTGGGCTGTGGAGTGAGTCTGAAGCCAGTTTGAGCTATGGTAGAAAATCCTTTCTCAAAAAAAAAAAAAAAAAAAAAAAAAAAAAAAAAAAAAAAGCAAAATGGAGCTGTGTGTGGTGGCGCACGCCTTTAATCCCAGTACTCCGGAGGCAGAGGTTGGAGGATCAGTGTGAGTTCAAGGCCACTCTGAGACTGTCTAGTTAATTCCAGGTCAGTCTGGGCTAGAGTGAGACCCTCCCCTGAAAAACAAAACACAAAAACAACATTGGGGCTGGAAAGATGGCTCAGTGGTTAACGGCACTTGCTTGCAAAGCCTGATAGCCCAGGCTTGGTTTGCCAGATGCCCTGACACACACATTCTCTCTCTGTCTCTTTCTCAAATAAATAAAATATGGTTTGGAGTGAAAGCTGAAAGAATATGCATGAGTGAGTCATTTATGTAAAGTTCAAAACCAGGCATGTGGTATTACAGGAGGTGCATTTAGAGTGAAAAATTTCTTTTCTTTCTTTTTCTTGATTTTTTGTTTTTCTGAGGTAGGGTCTCGCTCTAGCCCAGGCTAACTTGGAATTCACTATAGTAGTCTCAGGGTGGCCTTGAACTCACGGCGATCCTCCTACCTCTGCCTCCCGAGTGCTGGGATTAAAGGTGTGCGCCCCCACGCCCGGCTTGGGTACAAAATTTCTAGTGGTAGATATGATTGTGCTAACAGTTAGGGGTGGGGGAGCTGCCTGGGTGGGGCCTGAGGTACTTTTCAGGGACAGCCATGTTGTGGGTTAGTATGTTCACTAGTTTTATTTATTTTTTCTTTTTCTTCTGTTAGTCTTAGAAAAGGTCAAACTCATGATGGCCTTGTGATCTTCCTGCCTCAGCCTCCTGAGTGCTGGGACGGGCGCGCGCACCACCGCGCATGCTCTGTTTGACTCCCGGCGGCAGCCGTGTGCTCGCTGTAGTCTTCCATTAAGCTGCACGCCATTCTTTGTGTCCTCCTCTGGATGCATTACTTTTCCCAGTAAAAATGGTAACAAAAAAGGCCTGGGGATAGAGCTGGGAGGCAGAGCATTTGCCTGGAATCTCCAAGACATGTGGCCCTTGGTTCAGTTTCCAGTATAGTGGGGCACACCTGTAATCTCAGTACTAGGGAGCCAGAGTTGGGAGGATCATCACAAGTTCAAGGCCAGCCTGGTCTACCTAGAGAGTTCGAGATAGCCTGAATGATAGAGTAAGGCCCTGTCCAAAAAAACAAACAAAAAAAGCCCACAGATTGAAATTAATAAATTCAGGTCTGCAGGGATGGCTTAGTGGTTAAAGCACTTGCCTGCAAAGCCAAAGGGCCCAAGTTCGATCCCCCAGGATCCACATAAGCCAGATGCACAAGGTGGTACATATATCTGGAGCTTGTTTGCAGTGGCTGGAGTCCCTCTTTCTCTCTCTCAAATAAATAAGTAAAAAAAAAAAAAAAAATGAAATAAATCCAAACATTAGAAAGGTTGACTGTGGCTGGCACACACTGCCTTTCCTAGTGTGCTGCTTTCTCTGCCCATGCTTTGGCCTCTGGCGGCCCTGTGAGGCCTTGTCCCTCCCACGTGTCTCACGTAGCCCAGCTCAGGTCCAGACGTGTGCTGATTTCAATGTGTCCGCAAGAGTTCGTGCTGCAAACTCAGTCCTCAAAGTCTCATGTTGATGGTAGTTAGAAGCAGGGTGGGGCTGGAGAGATGGCCTAGTGGTTAAAGTGCTTGCCTGTGAAGCCAAAGGACCCAGGGTCAATTCCCCAGTGCCCACTTAAGCCACGTGCGCAAGGTGGCGCATGTGTCTGGAGTTTGTCTGCAGTGCCTAGAGGCCCTGGCGTGCCCATTCTCTCTCTCTCCCTGCCTTTCTCTTTCTCTCCCAAATAAATAAATAAAATATTTTAAATTTAAATTTAAAATTTAAGCAAAAAGGTGTGGTACACCCAGCACTTGGGAGGCAGAGGTAAGAGGATCTCCGTGAGTTTGAGGCCACCCTTAGACTACATAGTGCATTCCAGGAAGCAGGGCTTTTGGGCAGAGTTCTAAGGGCAGCGTCCTCATAATGAGTAGCACCTTTGCAAGCAGGACCCGAGAGCAGAGCTGGCGTGCTTGCTCGACATTGCCTCGTGACGATGGAACCCCACGGTCCTCTCCAGATGCTCTTGAGCTTTCCAGCATCCAGAACCAGGTATTCTGCTATAGCAACAGCAGATGGAACGAAGCAGCTTGCCTTGGGGCTATGGAGTCATGGCTGATGGATCTTCCTGCCCTAGAGGGCCTGGGGCTTGGGGGGAGTGGGAAGCACCCTTCCTGAGGGTCTCTGGCTCACCCTGGGCCTAGACTGGCACTGGGATTTCCTTCAGGCCTTGGAGGTAGATTCCTTTGCCCAGGGTTCCTATACATTCTCTTTAGAGCCAGGGATTGTCAGAGATCCTTGGACATTAAAAAAAATATTTTTATACTATTTATTCATGATATTTGAGAGAGAGAGAATGAGGCATATAATTTTAATATTTTATTTATTTACTTATGAGAGAGAGAGAATGGGCACACCAGGGCCTCTAGCCACTGGAAATGAATTCTAGATGCATGTGCCACCTTGTGCAACTGACCTACATGGGTGCTGGGGAATCAAACCTGTGTCCTTAAGGTTCACAGCAAGCGCCTTAACCACTAAGCCATCTCTCCAGCCTTAAAAAATATTTTTATAGCTGACAGAAAGCTGGAAGAAGCCATTCTACATGTAGTTCAATGGGAGAAAGAGAAATCACCAGTGAAGATACTCAACAGTGGACACTGCAAGCCTTATAATTGGCCAGCCAGGCCAAATGAGCCAACGGGTACAATAGTGGCACATCTATCATGGTGGAAACCAACTGCCCTCCAATTGGACTGAAGGCCCACTCCATGGGAGGGAATATATCCCTGATACTGAAAACTTAAAACAGGGGTAGTCATGAGCCCTAGGGGTGTAACATCTGCTGCTGTCTGGCTAAATGTATATACTATGCTCATCAAACTGCCCAGTAAGCACTTCTCTTAATGTTCATACCCATATATTAATGCTACTCTCACTTTGGGTAGAGAATCTTCTCTTTTCAGATGGCAGTGACCTTGGGACGACTCAGAAGGTATCATAGTGCTGGAAAGAAGTGACTGGAGTACTGAGTAACATCTCGATCACATCTTCCAAGGCTCAGGGTCCTTTGCGGAAGAGGTGGTGGAAAGAATGTAAGAGCCAAAGGAAGGGTAGGACTCCTTACAATGTGGTCCCTCCAGACATAAAATGGACTGGATATCCATGACCTCACAGTGCCTGACACTATCTACACAAGACCATCATAAGAGGAGGAAAAGATCATGACATCAAAATAAAAGAGAGACTGATTGAGATGGGGAGGGGATATGATGGAGAATGGAATTTCAAAGGGGAAAGTGGGGGGAGGGAGGGTATTACCATGGGATATTTTTTATAATCATGGAAAATGTTAATAAAAATTGAGAAAAAAAATATTTTTATAGGGGCTGGAGTGATGGCTCACCAGTTAAAGGCACTTGCTTACAAAGCCTGACAGCCTGGGTTCAATACCCCAGCTCCTACATAAAGCCAGATGCACAAAATGGGCATGTGTCTGGAGTTCATTTGTAGTAGCAAGAGGCTTTGGTATGCCAATTCTCTTTCTCCTTGCAAATAAATAATAAAAGGGAGTAGCGGCGAGCGCCCCGGAGGCAGAGGTTAGAGGATCAGTGTGAATTCAAGGCCACTCTGAGACTGCATAGTTAATTCCAGGTCAGCCTGGGCCAGAGTGAGAACCTGCCTTGAAAAACAAAACAAATAAATTAGCCCATTGTGGTGGTGCACGCCTTTAATCCCTGCACTCCAAAGGCAGAGGTAGTAGGATCACTATGATTTTGAGGCCACCCTGAGACTACATAGTGAATTCTAGGTCAGCCTGGACTAAACAAGACCCTACCTTGAAAAGCAAAAAAAAAAAAAAAAAAAAAAAAAAAAAAAATATATATATATATATATATATATATATATATATATGTATGTGTGTGTGTATATGTGTATATATGTACATATATATTATATATATATGTGTATATGTGTATATATGTGTGTGTATGTGTACACACACACACACACATATATATATATACACACATACAAGCAGGGACAGAGAGAGAGGGATGGAAGGAGGAAGAGGGAAAATGTGGGCATGCCAGGCCCTCCTTGGCACTTTGTGCGTCTGGCTTTACACGAGTACTGGGGAATGGACCTCCAGTCGTTAGGCTCTCAGGGCAAGCACCTTAGCTGCTGAGCCATCTCCTCAGCATCCCCCCACCTTAAAAGAATTATTATTTATTAGAGAAAGAGAAGAGAGAGAGAGAATGGTTGTGCTAGGGCTTCCAGCCACTGCAAACGAACTCCAGACACATGTGCCACCTTGTACATCTGGCTTATGTGGGTCCTCGGGAAACAAACCCGAGTCTGTAGGCTTTGCAGGCAAATGCCTTAACCACTAAGCCATCTCTCCAGTGGGGTCACTGCCTTTTAAAGGGTATGGCAAACCCCTCTGCAAAGGTTGAAGAAACCATATGTGGAAGGGGAATGGGGAGTTCCTGGGTGGGAGGGAGCTGGCTTCCTCTGCTCCTTATTTTTCTGGGGCACATGAGTGTCCCGGGGCGCAGGCCCCCTGGCGTTGAGAAACTTTCCATTGTCACCTTATCTCGGGTAATCGCTGGCCTCCTGGCAGGAACCACAGGTGCACCCTGAAGTGAGAGGCCCGATGGTTCCACTGGGTGCCAGGCAGGGTCGGGACGCACACCCAGCATGAAACGGCGCCCACAACCACAAGGCCTGGTGCGCCCTCTGAAACCATAGTTAAGACGATTACCGGCAATTTCCATCTCACGGTTTGTTTTTTGTTCAAAGGCCACAGAGGCATTCTGAGCAGCAGACCTGAAGTATAGTATTCCCACCACAGGCCACCTTCACAAGCGCGTGGTAAGAGCTGCGGTTGCTTTGTGCCCGCTCTTCCTTTTAACAGTCAAACCTTCAAGGCTGTGTTGAAACTGCTTTTTCTTTTTTCTTTAGGTGTGCTTTGATGCTTAGATAACGCTTCGCGACGAGGATGCTGCCTTCCACGCCACTCACTGTACCTCGCACACACCATAAGGGTTCACGTCACCGGGAGAGTCAGGTCCCCCAGCGAATGAAGAGTGGGCTAGGAACATCCTGAGCACACAAAATGCTCCTCTTGGCCGGCTCCAGGGCAGAATGTCAGGAAGAGAGAGAAGGGGAGAGGGAGGGGAGGGAGAGAAGGACGCTCAGCTGGTAGAGTTCTTGCCTAGCACACATGAAGTCTTCCCTTCCATCCCCAACACTGCATGAATGGAAGGTGGTGCCTTACAGCTAAAATCCCAGGGCTCCAGAGACTGAGGCAGGACGGTCAAGTTCTAGGCCAGCCTGGCTACGTAAGTGAGACCATGACTCAAAAAAAAAAAAAAAAAAAAAATGAGGATGAGTTTGTGATCCAGGAACCATGCAAAATGCTGGGCATGTGCCTGGTATCCTGGTGTCAGAGAGGAGACAGGTAGATCCCTGGAGCTCCAAAACCTAGCCTAAAGACCCCATGTCAAAAGAGGTGGCCTGGGCTGGAGAGATGGCTTAGCAGTTAAGGCACTTATCTGGGAAGCCTAAGGACCCAGGTTCAATCCCCTGAACCCACGTAAGCCAGATGTACATGGTGGTACATGCATCTGGAGTTTGTTTGCAGTGGCTAGAGGCCCTGGCATGCCCATTCTCTCTCTCTGTAATAAATAAATACAAATAAAATATATATTGAAAAAAAAAAGTGGATGGCATTCCTGAGAATGATGACCCCTGGCCTCCACATGAATGTATATACACACATGTGTGCCCACACACATATGAACATGTGTACACGCCACACACACAAATACACACAGACTCTATGGTGCCCAGAGTTTGAGCCTGGGATGTCTGAGCTGCCTAGGGGCAGGGAGGAGGGGCTGGCTCTGGGCGCTGTGTCTCCTGTGGGTGAAGTTTAGTTCATCCATAGTTACAGTCTGCCTGGGGCTGCTCACACCTAGAGTCATTGCCACCTAGTGGGAAGAGCTCCTGCGTGTCTGTGCAAACAAGGGTCACTGAACTCCCCAACACACTCTGATGTTATCTCGTTCCCTGACACCAACAGAGCAGACACAGGCACGCTGGGAGGTGTTCTGTCTGATGCATGGCGCACAAGCACTTGGGAGGCCGAAACAAGGACCTTCCCCAGTTCCAGGCCAGCAGGACTGTAGAGAGTCTCACAGCTAAGGGAGGCTTTCTCAGCAAGGTCCCTCATTGTGTGCGCAAAGACCAAGCACTTTTGGAGATCTCCAAGGTTGGCCTGGGATCAGTGGCTTCCCAGGCATCTGAAGACAGACTAGCTTGGCTCTTGATTTCATTTTCAGTTTAATTTAAGGCTTAAGAAAATCTTTTTCCAGGCAAGCCCAACAGACTGCCTTTTCTTTTTTTTTTTTTAGTGCAAGAGTGAGAGAGTGAGAGAAAGAGAGAGAGAATTGGTGTACCAGGACCTCCAGCCACTGTAATTGAACTCCAGACATGTGCGCCCCTTGTTTGTGAGACTTTGTACACTTACGTGTGACCTGGAGAGTCGAACATGAGACCTTAGGCTTTGCAGGCAAGCTCCTTACCCACTAAGCAATCTCTCCGGTCTGCTTTAAATGTGTTTTTTTTTTTTTTTTTTTTTTTTTTTTTGGTTTTCTGAAACAGGGTCTTACTCTAGCTCAGGCTGACCTGGAATTCACTATGTAGTCTCAAGGTGGCCTCGAACTCATGGTGATCCTCCTACCTCTGCCTCCCGAGTGTTGGGATTAAAGTCGTGTGCCACCACGCCTGGCTAAATCTTTTTATATTTATTTATTTTCCTCCTTGTGCATCTGGCTTATGTGGACCTGGAGAATTGAACCTGAGTCCTTAGGCTTCGCAGGCAAATGGCTTAACTGCGAAGCCATCTGTCCAGACCGGCTTTAAATTTTTTTAAATTTATTATTTTTTTTATGAGAGAGAGAGGCAGATAGAGAGACAGAAAGAGAAAGAATGGGCACACAAGGGCCTCAAGCCACTGCAAATGAGCTCCAAACTTATGTGCCACTTTGTCCATCTGGCTTTACATGGGTACTGGGGAACTGAACTCCAGTCCTTAGGCTTTGCAGGCAAATGCTTTAACCACTGAGCATCTCTCTAGCCCTTAACCTTTTTTTTTTGTTGTTGTTGTTATTTATTTATTTATTTTGAGGTAGGGTCTCACTCTAGCCCAGGCTGACCTGAAATTCACTATGTAGTCTCAGGGTGGCCTAGAACTCACAGTGATCCTCCTTTTTTTTTTTCCAAGGTAGGGTCTTGATCTAGCCCAGGCTGATTGATAGTCACTATGAAATCTCAGGGTGGCCTTGAACTCACAGATCTTTTACTTCTGCCTCCTGAGTGCTGGGATTAAAGGCATGCACCACCATGCTGGGCTAAAATTTTTTTAAAAGTATTTTTGATTATTTATTTTCAAGGGAAGAAAGAAAGAGAAAGGCAAGAGAGTGATATGGGCACAGCAGGGCCTCTTGCTGCTACAAATGAACTCCAGACACATACGCCACTGTGTGCATCTGGCCTTACCTGGCAGTCTCCCCAGCCCCTGCCTTTTCATCTGTTTTGTTTGTGAGACTATGTCTCACATATCCCAGGTTGGTCATTACGTGGCTGAGGATGACCTTGAATTGCTGATCTTCCCACCTCACGTCTGAGGTGGGATGAGTACAAGCCCTGGTTTATTGAGTTTTAAGGATCAAACCCACGGTTTCATGCATGCTAGGCAAGTATCCCTCCAACTGAACTACATCCCCAGCCCTCATTTTTTTTTTTTTTTTCGAGGTAGGGTCTCACTCTAGCCCAGGCTGACCTGAAATTCACTATGGAGTCTCAGGGTGGCCTTGAACTCATGGCAATCCTCCTCCCTCTGCCTCCCAAGTGCTGGGATTAAAGGCGTGCGCCACCACGCCTGGCTTCCAGCCCTCATTTTTAGTTTTGTTTTATGACCAGGAATCTCTGAGGTTGAGGGTAGAAATCTGTCATTTTTTAAAAAACACTTATTTATTTATTTATTTATTTATTTATTTATTGAGAGGGAAAGAGAGAAAGAGGCAGATAGAGAGAAAGAGAATGGGTGTACTGGGGCCTCCAGCCATGGTAAACAAACTCCAGATGTATGTGCCACCTTGTGCATCTGGCTTACATGGTTCCTGGGGATTTGAACCTGAGTCCTTTGGCTTTGCAAGCAAATGTCTTAACCACTAAGCCATCTCTCCAGCCTGGAAATCTGTCTTAAATCAGACAAACTGAGGTTTGAGTCATAGCTTACTAACTGTAACTGAGGTGAGTCACTTCAGGTCTCTGGACCTCAACTTCTTCACTAGGAAAAAACTGGTTTGGGGCTGGGAAGATGGCTCAGCCGTTAAGGAGCTTGTCTGCAAAGCCTAAGTACCGGAGTTCCATTTCCCAGCACCCATGTAAAGCCAGGTGCGTTAAGTGGTGTATGCATCTGGAGTTCATTTGCGGTGGCAGAAAGCCCTAGTGCACCCATATCCACTTTCTCCGTGTCTGCCTCTCTCTCTCTTTCTCCTCTCTCTCTCTCTCTCTCTCTCAAATAAATAAATACATAAAATTAAACAAAAAACTTTAAAAAGCGGGTTTCACAGTAAAATCTCTTTAGGTTTGACCACCAAGTGTGATTGTCAGTAACTCTATGCATTGCCCTGGGTTTGTGTAAGTATAGTGTCTCACAAGTCTCTGAGCTCTTTCACAAACCTTTTGGTGGCTCATTTGATCTCTGTCACAGTGCTGTGGCATGAACAGGCAGGCATGTCACTAAGAAAAAAAGCGCAAAAATTAAGTCCTACCTTTCTTTAGCCCTTGCCAACTGTAATATCAGGCACGTGGCTTAATCATCTGAGCTCAGGGATGGAACTCAGAGCCTTGAGCATGCTCTATCATAGAAACACATCCCCGGTCTTGGAGCCAGGATTTGAATGTTCTAATTAAACTTCGTTTACTTATTGAGACAAGATCTCCCTTTGTGGCTGGCCTTGAACTTTTGGTAATCCTTCTGCCTCTGCCATCAGAGTGCTGAGATCGCAACACACGCTCTGGGTTAACTCTCAAAGCTCGGAACATGGACTGGGATGTGGCTCAGCTGGTGAAGAGCTTGCCAGTGTGCCCTCGGTTCCCTCCCCAGCGCCACGTAAACCAGGCGTGGCGGACACGCCTGCAGTCCCAGAACTCAGGAGGTAGAGGCAGGCGGATCAGAAGTTCAAGGCCATTCTCACTCATATTCATAGTGAGTTTCGTGTGTGTGTGTGTGTGTGTGTGTGTGAAGTTGAGGCTAGACTGGGCTGGGCCATGTCAGATTTGTTTATGAAAAACAAAAAAAGAAAAGAAAAATAGTTCAAGACTTCTACACTACTCTGCACTGATATCTTAGTCTCTTTTATCCTTTCTTTTCCTTCTCTTTCTTTTCTTTTTTTGCATGTATCTTTTTATTATAGACCAATTTAACTACTACATGTCTTTTTCCTTAAAATCTACAAATTTTGCACGTATAGTATAAGCCTGCATTTTAGCACCTTCTCCTACTTGGAAAGGGAAAAAGACCTCCAGAAGAAGGAAGAGCACAGACATGGGGAGTTTTCAGAAGAAAAAAAAAAAAAGAAAAAAGAAAAAAG
Organism: Dipus sagitta; assembly: GCA_036346955.1. NCBI lineage: Eukaryota > Metazoa > Chordata > Mammalia > Rodentia > Dipodidae > Dipus > Dipus sagitta. Next base: position 24,134,871 of record CM070777.1, on the reverse strand, counting down.
AAAAAAAAGAAAAGAAACAAGGAAGGGGGCATGATCATCCTGATGAAAACTCAGTTAGATAAAGGCAAAACCTGAAAGATGGGGCGCTTCAAGAGCGGTCCCTGCCTTCTGTTTGGCATTCTAGGAGACCCCGTGCAGGACAACCACTGCCCAAAGTGAGACGTGCCAACAGAACGCAATGGTATCACGGTATGAGGAGGCCAAGGAAGCTTCTCTCACGGCAATCCTCAAGATTCCTTGACTCGTGCCCAGCAAGCTGTGTGCAGGCATTCGTTCATAACCACAGCAGGCTCTGTGATAGTGGGTGCTCAGTCCGAAAGGAGAAGCAATTCCAGGTCACCGTGAGAAGACTTCAGAGCCGAAATGCCGTAGAGAAGACCAGGGTGCCTGAGCAACAGTGACTGTGACGCTCAAGCAGGCTCCAGGAGGCGAGGCCCGGGTCTTCCGCGCTGTCCTGGACATCAGCACAGTCTTCACTGTCACCCCACGGTCACCCCAGCTAGGCTGTCCTGCCGACAGGCCACTCTAGAGCCAGGAGGTGGGCGGCCCCGAGCCCCCCCCCCCCCCCCCCCGTCGCCACCAGAGCCCAGAAGCACGCACTTGCTGGTCTTCACCCCTGCTGCATCTGAGCTCACCCGCATCTGGGAGAGAGCCCGCTTCGTGGCAAAGGCACCATCCCCATCTGCAGAGGACTTGGGTTCCGCTTCATGGTATTAGAATAAAGGTGCAACGCTGCTCGGTTCTCTTGCTGACATGCAGGGACGCGTACCTGGTGCTGACGTTCTCAGTCATGGCCCGCAAGGCGCCGGTGTGAGCGTTTCACGGCCAGGGAGGTGACACGTCCCCGCGGGACATCATCAGGATCCCCCTCCATCTTGGCCAGGACGTAGCCCACGATCTTGCCGTCCCGGTCCTCAGCAGTGTAGGAGAGCTGGGGCCAGGAGAGGCCGTGGTAGAGACAGGACTTGATTCGGCTAAGGCACACATTTTTTTTTTCAAGGTAGGGTTTCATTCTGGTCCAGGCTAACCTGAAAGTCACTGTAGTCTCAGAGTAGCCTCGAACTCATGATGATCCTCCTACCTCTGTCTCCCAAATGCTGGGATTAAAGGCAAGTGCCACCACACCCAGCTAAGATACATATATTTAAAAAAATAAATATTTATTTATTCATTGACAAGGAGAGACTGAGAGAGAGAAAAAGAGAATGAGAATGGGTGTGCCAGGGCCTACTGCCATTGCAAACGAGCTCCAGACACATGCACTACTTTGTGCATCTGGCTTTACATGGGTACTGGGGGATCAAACCCAGGCCACTGCACTTTCCAAGCAAGTGCCTTTAACAGCTGAGCCATCTCCTTAGCCGAAGAAACACATATTTTGTGTTTCATCCAGAAAGGAAAAACGATTCTCCCTGCCAGCTTAGCTGATGACACGCTGATGGCCATAAGATGCGTGTCCACTTCAGAGATGTTATGATACATGCAAACATTTCACCAATCCTGCAAGTACGTGAGAAGACGCCCGTAGAACCATAATATGTGCCACTGCCACAAGCATCCGTTGTGACACAATGGCACTGCTCACGGGAGTGTGGCACCACGGCGCTGCTGCAGTTTTTAAAGATTAAACATTAAGCTGGGCATGATGGTGCACGCCTTCAATCCCAGCGCTCAGAGGCTGAGATAGGAGGATCACAGGGAGTTTCAGGCCAGTGTGGGCTAGAGTGAGGCCCTAGCTAGAGAGAGAGAGAGAGAGGAGAGAGAGAGAGAGAGAGATTAAACACATACTGGGCAGATGGATCAGTTGCTAAAGTGCTTGCCAGCATGAGGACCTGAATTCAAATCCTCAGCACTCATGTAAAAGCCAGGTGTAATGGTGTGCTGCTGGAATCCCAATCCTGGGGGGCAGAGACAAGAGGATCCCCGGGGCTTGCTGGCCAGCTTGCCCAATCAATGAGTGGGTTTAGTAAGAAACCCTGTCTGAAAAAATGTGGTGGAAGAGCCGGGTGTAGTGGCACACACCTTTAATCCCAGCACTCAGGAGGCAGAGGTAGGAGGATTGCTGTGAGTTCGAGGCTACCCTGAGACTACATAGTGAAGTCCAGGTCAGCCTGAGCTAGAGTGAGACCCTACCTTGAAAAACAAAACAACAACAACAACAAAAAAATGTGGTGGAGGGCTGGAGAGATAGCTTAGTGGTTAAGGCACTTGCTAGTGAAGCCTAAGGATACATGTTCGACTCCCCAGATCCCACATAAGCAAGACACATAAGGTGACACATGCATAATGTCACACATGTGCACAAGGTGGCGCATGCATCTAGAGTTCAGTTGCAGTGGCTAGAAGTCCTGGAGCACCAATTTTCTCTCTCATAAAAAAGGATCAGTCTGTTGGGCTTGCCTCAAAAAGAAAGTGTGGTGGAGAGTGATACGTGTGCATGTGTGTGCACACACACACGCACAGAAAACTTCTCACTTGTATATTTCAGATATATACAACTCAGTATGCCTCAATTATACCTCAATAAAACTGGAAAATACCAATGTAAGTTTTAGAACTGTTACCGCATCAGTGACCTAGAATAATGTGAGGTTTAAATGAAATAAGGCAGGAGCACGCTCAAGTTCCCAGCACAGAAGACACCAGGCACCATGGTGTGCAACTATAATCCCAGGAGTTGGATCAGAAGTTCAAGGTCATCTTCAGCTACTTAATGAGTTCAAGATTAGCCTAGGACACATGAAACCCTGTCCCAAAAAGTAAAAGAGCAAGTAGGATAAGGCATTAGCCTGTCCTGTGTAGTATAGTTTTGGAGTACAAATCCAGCTCACGTTACGGGTGCCCTCACACCCAACCTGTGTGGGGGCTGCACCTCCAAGGCCCCTTTACAGTCAGGGGACCTCCATCCTACAGGAAGCTGGTGAATGCAGGCCAGCAGTCCTGGGTCCAAAGGAGGTCCTGGACCTCAGGCTAGGCAAAAGGGGACGATTTCAGCCTCCAAGGGGCTGGCAATGGTCCGTCGTATGAGAACGAAGGACACAGGAACTGACTTGAGATGCCCTCAACTTCTGGTTTTGGACCCTTATTTAGGGCAACTGACCGCAGCAGACAGCCTGTGCTCGGCTGGCTTTGGTGTCTCTACGCTGTGGCCTGCTGAGTGGATGCAGAGGGCCCTGTGCCCTGTGGGTCCTGTGAGAAGCCCCCACCACAGACCACCCTCCACAGCTTCCAGGACTAGCCTGAGTTCAAACAGGAAGCCTGCGTCCTTCCTCTGCTCTTGACAACAGCCTGTCTTCTCTTCCTGTTCAGCCTTGGGGCTTCTGGGAGTCAATGTCCAGGGTGTGAGTGAATCTTGGGGATCCTGCCAGCAGAGCCAATCACCTAACCCAAGCAGGCTGGTCAGGAGGCCTTGGCTTTGCCCGTGCAGGTGGAATCTGGCCATGTGCGTCTGTCCTCCGCTGATCCAGAGTAAAAAGCAGCGTGTCCCCAAGCAAACGCAGCTCTTGCCACGCTGGGCCAGCAGGAGCCGCCGCTGCCTGCGCTCCCTGACCCGGCACCCGGGCCGGTCTCCAGCTCTTCTGATCCTCGATCGCTGTCCCACTGGAGACCCAGTCCATCCAGTCCATCCAGTCTCGTCCTCTGTGAGGGTCTTCCTCACCTTGCTGTCTTGTCTGGTCCCTTTTCAGGTTCCCAAGGAAGCTTGTCACAAACAAAACTTTCCTTCCTATCCTTGCTCACCCCATCGCATGAGTCCCAAGTCCCCAGTGTGGCCAGGGTGACTCAAGCCCAGAGTGACCTCCCCCCCCCACCAGAACTCATTCCTATTCCCTGGGTCACTCTGTGTGCGTGTGCGTGTGTGAGGGACCCAGCCCCCTGAGTTCCCAAACAGGCCACAGCCTCCTGAGCCTTCTGAGCTTCAGGCAGGGTTCTGATGGCCCAGCTCGGCTTCCACTGACCTTCCTCCTCGGTTCCCTGATCCCCGCAATTTGCCTGGTTGCTGCCTGCCTCCAGCCAGTCACCCTCCCCTGTATGTATGTGCTCCTGTCCCCTACAGGGTCTTAGTGAGGCAATTTAGGGGTAACAGCCCTTTCTCCCACAAAGTAGAAGCAAGAAGCAAGGAATGTCTTTGAGCCTGTAGGGGAGAATCTAAGTCATTCCATCTTGTTACAGGTCAGACTATCACAAGGTCTGGACCATCCTCACCTCTGACCCCTACTGGGGGTCATTTCACTTTATGAGGTAGCACCCCTTTCTGAGAAGGCTTTTCCTGGAGGGTTCTGATTTCTGGGAAGATTGCCCTTTCCCAGAAAACCTGACCCCAGACAGCTGATGTCATGGCTGGATTAAGCAGTCCCGTAGAAGACCCCAATCTGGGCCTCAGGTGAGTGTCTCGGTTTTGGGAACCCTTTCTTGCCCTGCTCTTAGGCAAGAGCTTCAAATTAACTCTTTCTCTCAGGCTCTCCTTCTCTTAAAGCTCTCTCCTAAAACTCTGAGCAATAATAACACCTGCGATTTCATTTGTAGAATTCATAAGCAAGAGACCTGACTCTTTGGAAGTTTTGTGTGACCGTGACAGTTTGGGAGCCTAACTCCGGAGTTATTGCCCACCCAAGACTTAGGAAAGGCTCCAACACTCTATGGAACACCCCAGATTTCCAGCATCACTAGCCTTGGAGAGCAAGGGTGTGGTGTGGCTGTGTGACTGTAGGCCAGCCCTGCCGTGCGTCATGATGGGGCCACCACAGACAGGGCCCTCCGAGCCTGTTTTCCTGGATGGCCCCCTCTCTGTGCCTTCTACAACCTCAGGGGAATAAACTGGGGCTTGGAGATTACACCCCCTGTGACAACTCTTTCCTGTCCCCTGGGTCCCTCTCCTCCCCCAGCCCCTTGCGGCAACTTGATTGACTCATTGGTTTTTGAGACAGGGTCTCGATCTACAGTACAGGCTATGTGGAATTTGTGATCCTTCTGTCTCAACCGCTCAAGCGTTGGGATTACAGGACTGTGTGATCCTTCTGTCTCAACCACTCAAGCGTTGGGATTACAGGACTGTGTGATCCTTCTGTCTCAACCACTCAAGCGTTGGGATTACAGGACTGTGTGATCCTTCTGTCTCAACCACTCAAGTGTTGGGATTACAGGACTGTGTGATCCTTCTGTCTCAACCACTCAAGCGTTGGGATTACAGGACTGTGTGATCCTTCTGTCTCAGCCACTCAAATGTGGGGATTGCAGCTATGCACTTTCATGCTACTACTTTGTAGCCCAAGAAAGGTCTGACTTTTCTGTTTTTCTTCTCATCCTTCCTATGGGAGATACTGCCTTATGGGATCCCAATTCTGATTAACTGAAAGAATGCATTAAAAGCTCCTTTAAAAAAAAAAAATTGTTAGACAGAGAAAGAGTCAGAGAGAGAGAATAGAGGTTTAGGGCTAGACACGTGCCATTTTGTGCACCTGGCTTTACATGGGTACTGGGTAATCAACACCAGGCTAGCAGACTTTGCAAGCAAGTGTCTGTAGCCACTGAGCGGCTCCTCAACCCACAGAAAACTCTTAAACCGACCTGACACATTTCTTGGTTAAACTATCACTATGTCACTCGGTCTGGTCTCGAACTCTTGCTCTTCCTGTCTTAGTCAGTCTGCTGAGTGTTGGGACGAAAGGCATGTGGCACCATGCCCAGCTACCTGATGTTTCTGATGTTGATAATGATGTGATAAGTATGGTCCATAGGGCATGCCAGCATGGCAGAAAGCATACAAGTCACGATGTGGGGAGGACAGGCCCCATGCCATGGGACCAAACCGTGAGAGTGGAGGCTGCACACTGTAAGTGCTGAATAAGTTTTGTTTTATTATTTTTTTGTTTTGTTTTTTGAGGTAGGGTCTCACTCTGGCCCAGGCTGACCCGGAATTAACTATGTAGTCTCAGGGTGGCCTCGAACTCACGGCGATCCTCCTACCTCTGCCTCCCGAGTGCCGGGATTAAAGGCGTGTGCCACCATGCCCGGTTTATTTTATTTTTATTTTTTTAATTAATTAATTAATTTTTTTTGTTTTGTTTTTCGAGGTAGGGTCTCACTCTAGTCCAGGCTGACCTGGAATTCACTATGGAGTCTCAGGGTGGCCTTGAACTCACAGCGATCCTCCTACCTCTGCCTCCCAGTGCTGGGATTAAAGGCGTGCGCCACCACGCCCGGCTTTATTTTATTTTTATAAGAAAATGTTTTTTAAATTTATTAGAGAACTATCCTGGGCTGGGGCTGTAGCTCAGTGGTAGAGTGCTTGCCTGGCATGCATGAAGCTCTGGGTTTGAACTCCAGCACCACCTAACCCATGTGTGGTGGCCACATCTGTAATCCCAGCACCCAGGAAGAAGAGGCAGGAAGATCAGGAGTTCAAAATCATCCTGGAGCCAGGCATGATGGTGCACGCCTTTGATCCCAGCACTTGGGAGGCAGACGTAGGAGGATCACTGTTGAGTTTGAGGCGACCCTGAGACTACAGAGTAAATTCCAGGTCAGCCTGGGCTAGGCTGAGACTCTACCTTGAAAAACCAAAATAGAAAAAAGAAGAAATGAAACAACAGAGCACATCCTCAGAGGGGAGTGTTCTAAAGGTCTCAAGGCATCGGGAGTAGGAGGCTCTGTGTTCCTGGCATGAGTGAGGAAGTCACGCCATTGGGGACCCTTGGCACAAAACCCAGCCAGGACTCACAGCTCTTCCCAAGTGTTCCTGATGGGTTTTGGGGGGGATTCTTCTATATCTGTGGATGGTCTGAGTGCAACTCAAAACAGTCAGCTCCAGGGGACGTCTGTCCCATGATGCCCTGTAACTCACCAGACTACTTACTCTTTGCCATCAGAATGCGTAAACACGGACAACCTGGATCTTCAGGAAGAACCTTCCAGAACTGCTGGCTCCTTCCTTCGCTGCAGGATCCTGTGGGAGGCTAGAACAAGGCTGGTTCATTGGCCACAAATGAAGAGGGGGCCTCCAGACTGGTGTACATCCAGCTCTGACCTTGGGCGTACACCCTGCAGCTGGGGCAGTGCTGGGCCTGCGAGCCCTCTCCCAGGGGGTTCTGCTCTGTCGGAAGCCTCATCTGTCTGGTTTGATGTGCATGCCATAGTAGGCATCTAGCAGGCGGGGCTGAGTGAGTGAAGAAAGGAAGATTTTGGAAGGTGTCTGTAAGATGGGATGGCTGCCTAATCCCTGGAAGTGGGGCGACGCGTGGAGGACGGCCATTTAAGTATTTGAAGCCCCCTTGTACACGGAGGGCTGAGTGTCCCCTCCAAGAGTGGCTTCTGCACGGAGGTGGCCCTGGGACAGGGGAAGGTGCAGAAGGGTCCCCTTCCAAGAGTGGAGCGGCCCTGCGAGCCTCCTGTGGAACTGCTGGGCCCCGTGGCCGCTGGACCTCGGGGTGCCCCTCACCGCCTTCCCTGACAACGCTGCAGTAAAACTGGGACTGGGGTAGGGGTGGGAATGGCAGAGCATTCGAACCTCCTCTGACTCAAAACGTAACTTCTCATGTAAGGGAAATTCTGCTCGGTGGAAAAGGTCCAGGTGTTACTTTTGGTCAGGATGGGGCGCTGAGGGTTTGCGCACTGGGTCCTTGAGAGACTGAACTGAGGAGGAGGGGTCGGAGGAGAGTGACCCCCCCACCCCAGGATGAGGAGGAAATCGGCCACCTGCGCAGCCCGTCCAGGCCCAAACACCCCTTCCCAAGCTCAGAGTTGGGGGAAGGGATGCGATCACAGGAGGCTTCTCTTCCCGGGCCCCTGAGCCCTGCCCCCTTCCTCTGCTGTCCCCAAATGGAGCTTTGAAGTGGCCGCTTCCCAGCCCGGGCAGCTCCCCCGGCGCCGCCCCGCCCCGCCGGGCCGCACCTTGGCCCCCGCCCGCGGTGGCTTTGCATGGGAATGGCCCGGCGAGTCCCGCTGCGCGCGCTGCACCCAGCCCTTTCGGGTGGCAGGGCTCTGGGGACCCGGCGGGGAACCATGGTGACATCCCACCGGTGCATCTGGAGGACATGGGGCGGTCTGCTCGGGTGCCAGTCTCCAAAGAAGGGTGGGATGCGCTGGGCGAGGTGCAAGGACCAGTTTCCTACAGGCCCGTTTGTGCTAGAACTTAACACTGGACGCACCTTTGATCTCTCAATACCAAGGCGTTAAGAAAATGCATGCGAAGACACTTGGAACATTGTTTAGAACTAGAAAGCCAGAGACGTCTACACAGAAGAGAGACATCACCAGAGACAGTCCCCGACTTCAGATCATTAGCGATGATCTCTGAGAATATTTGCTACCCTCAGGAAATTTGAAAAGTCCTTGATATTATGCTACCTAACTATATAAACCTTAAAAAAGAGGAAATAGTATACCAAATCTGTGGTTCTGATTGGATATTGGGATAAGGAGGACTGTTTGGTTTTCTTCAGAACTTTTTAGTGTTTTACATATGATCTTTCTGGCAGGGGCTCATGTGTCCCGGGCTGCCTTTGAGCTCGATGTGATGTGCCCCTGAAGATAAGCTCTCTTGATCTACTGCTGCCACCTCTCAAACTACACTGGCATCACAGGCACGTGCCCCGTGTCGTCGTGTGGTGCAGGGCATCTAACCCAGGCCTGCGTATACGCTAGACGGGCACTCTCACCACCTGAGCTACATCCCCAGCTCTGTAATCATATATTTTTATTTTTAATTTATTTGAGAAAGAAAGCGGCAGGAAAGACAGAGAGAGGGGGTGGGTGTGCCAGGGCCTCCAGGCACTGAAACAAACTCCAGACCCATGTGACACCTTGTGCAAGGGGTTTATATGGGTCCTGGGGAACCAAACCTGGGTGCTTTGGCCTTGCAGGCAAGTGCTTTAACTGCTAAGCCGCCTCCCCAGCCCCAATCATATATTTCAAAATAAATTTTATTTAAGTAAATCTCGGGGACACGGGCGTAACTTAATGGCGGAGCACACGTTTAGCATATCTGGGAGCATGGGTTCCGTCGGCAGCAGCATACACCTTCAGCTCCAAGAACGTGAAGAAGTGTGTCAGGCTTCTCAGTAAATTCTGAATTCGAATAACAATCCACAAGAAATGACAATTTTGGTATTTTTAAAAACTTTTAAAAAATTATTTATTTGAGAGAGAGAGAGAGACAGACAGAGAGATAGAATGGGGGTGTCAGGGCCCTCAGCCCCTGCAAAATGAACTCCAGATGCATGTACTACTTTATACATCTGGCCTATGTGGGTCCTGGGGAATCGAACCTGGGTCCTTTGGCTTTGCAGGCAAGTGCCTTAACTGCTAAGCCGTTTCTCCAACCCTGACTCACGACATTGAAAAAAAATATTTTTTTGCTGGATGTGGTGGCACATGCCTTTAATCCCAGCACTTGGGAGGCAGAGGTAGGAGGATTGCCATGAGTTTGAGGCCATCCTGAGACTACATAGTGAATTCCAGGCCAGCCTGGGCTAGAGCGAAACCCTACCTTGAAAAACCAAAAAAGAAAAAAGAAAGAAAAAAAAAAAAAAGAAAAGGAAACAGGGGCCCCTTTCAGTGAAATGAAACCTTAGTGTCAGGCCCAGTGGCTCTGGGGTGGTTAATTTTGCCCTTGTCTTCTCTCTGCTCAGGAGGCCTGGAGTGGTGGCCCAAGTTTGTATGGCGCCTGGACATGTCCCACATGCAGCGTTCTTCTCCAAAGGTCAGCTGGCTATGGCTGAGTCCCTCCACCTGTGGGGTCATTACTGCCTCAGTGCCCTAGTCCATGGCTTCCAGTCCTCCTGGCTTGTAAGGGGATGGCTGGTGGGGAGAAGCAGTGAAGAGAGGTCAGTTCTCAGGAAGCATTCAGCACCGAGAGAACCCCAAAACCCGACGTTTTCCCTTCGCTCTTCAGCACTGGTGACCCTTTGAAGTTCTAACTTCTCAGCTTATTACCCCGAGTCATCCTAAACTTCTTTAACTTTCAGTCTTCTTCTCCTCTGAAAGCAAGTAACCCCCAGGGTGTGGGGTGGGGGGCTGGCTGGAGCTCCCAGGGGCATTGCAACCAAGGAAAATTCACATATCCTCACCTCCCAGAGAGCTTTGTTGTTCTAAATTCACTTCTTGTGAATGTACCAATGAAGCCTAGGGGTTTGGGGTGGGTTTTGTGTGTATGTGTGTGTATGTATATCGTCTGTGTATGTGTGTGCATATGTGTGTGTGTGTACAGGTGTGCACACCGCCATGACCAGCTTTTATACAAGCGTTTGGGATCCACACTCAGGTCTTCATGTTTGTGCCGTGAGGGCTTTACCGGAGCCAGTTTTTTTTTTTTTTTTTTTTTTTTTGACAGGGTCTTGAGTAGACTAGGTTGGCCTTGGGCTTACTATATAGAGGAGGATGACCCTGAACTTCAGATTCTCTTGCTTCTCAAGTGCTGTAATTACAGGCATGAACCATCAAATGCTGTTTATGCAGAGCTGGGGACTGAACCCAGGGCTTCACGCTTGCTAGGAAAACACTCTACCAATTGAGTTATATCACCAGCCTTCTCTCCTCTTCCTTCTTTAAATATTTTATTTTATTTATTTGAGAGAGAGAGAGAGAGAGAGAAAGAAAGAGTATGGGCATACCAGGGCCTCCAGCAGCTGCAAACAAACTCCAGATGCATGCGCCACCTTGTGCATCTGGCTTACATAGGTCTTGAGGAATTGAACCTGGGTCCTTTAGCTTTGTAGGCAAGTGCCTTAATTGCTAAGCCATCTCTCCAGCCCTCCCTTTTCTCCTTCTCATTTTCTTCCTCCTCCTCTTCTTCCCAGGCTGTGTTGAAATTCCTGGGTAGAAGTGATCCTCCTACCTCCGTCTTTCTGGTAGAGAGACTACAGTTACCGTCACTGCACAGGACTTCACATTTATTTTTTAATGTTTTTCAAAAAAAATTTATATTTATTTTATTTATTTGAGAGAGAGAGAGAAAGAAAAAAAGACAGAGAGAGGGAGAGAGAGAGAGAATGGGCACACTAGGGCTTCCAGACACTGCAAAAGAACTCCAGACGCACACGCCCCCTTGTGCATCTGGCTTACGTGGGTCCTGGGGAATCGAACTGGGGTCCTTTGACTGTGCAGGCAAATGCCTTAACCACTAAGCCATCTCTCTAGCCCTATTTTTAACTTTTTAGACTACTGTGTGTTGGGGTTCAGAGTTTCCTTCTCCCTGTCCCCTTTCCTTTCTCTCTGAACTCTGCCACTCTCTCACTGGCATTAAATACAACTTTGGAGCCAAGGGCAGGATGAGTAGGAAACACTCTGTGGGCTGACCGTGGTGGGGAACACAATCCTCACACTCGGGAGACTGAGGCAGGAAGAGGCCAGATATGTAACTAAACTGACTCAAACAGCAGCAGCACCAAGGCCCCCGATGCAGCTTAGCTGGCACAGTCCTGCCTGGCATGCGGGAGCCCCCGGTTCAATCGCAGCACCTCATAAACCAGGCATGGTGGTGAGCACCTCTGAATCCCGGCACTTGGCAGGGAGAGGTGGGAGGATCAGGAGTTCAAGGCTATCCTCGGCTACATAAGGAGCTTGAGGCTTAGCCTGGGCCACGAGAGAGAGACAGAGAGAGAGAGAGAGAGAGAGAGGAGAAAAACAATAAAAGCAGAGCAGGACACCAGTGGGTGGTTTTCTAAGCTGGTGCCTGTGTGGATCCTCAGGGTGAGGGGCACAGGGATTTGAAGGAGAGGAAAACAGAAATTACTTCATACCTAGCCACGTTGTAGTGAGACTTCTTGACACCAAAGGCAATGAGAAAATCCTGAAAAACCACAAACAAAAGAAAAATTACCTACAAAGAAATCATAAGTAAACAGCTTTTTTTCCAGCTGCAAAGAGAACAGAAAATATATCTTCAAAGCCCTGAAGGAATTCCCATCACCTTACAATGCTGTCGTGGTTTGTAAACTAGGCGTTGTTCAAGGGTGAGTGAAAAATCAGGACATTTCGGACAACAGCAGGCTAAGTGACCTTCATGTACTTACTCAGGGCCAGCCGGGGGTTGAAGACTGCTCCTCAGAAAGGAGGAGGGTGACGCGGAGGTTGTGGCAGTCAGATCTCGTGTTTGGCAGTGAGACCCTGTCAAAGAAGAAACAAGGGCTGGAGAGATGGCTTAGCAGTTAAGCGCTTGCCTGTGAAGCCTAAGGACCCTGGTTCTAGGCTTGATTCCCCAGGACCCGTGTTAGCCAGATGCACAAGGGGGCACATGCATCTGGAGTTCGTTTGCAGTGGCTGGAGGCCCTGGCGTGCCCATTCTCTCTCTCTTTCTCTACCTGCCTCTTCCTCTCTCTGTCACTCTCAAATAAATAAATAAAAATGAATTTAAAAAAATTAAAAAAAAAGAAGAAGAAACAAATGTTGTCTGTGCTGATGCACACCTGAAGCCCTGGCACTTGTCCTGAGCAATATGAGACCCTGTCTAAAAAAAAAAAATCTGGAATGGAAGAAGCCTCGATGAGGGAAACCACATGTTGGTAAACCTAAATGAACCTCATCTAGAGAGCACACCAATGGGCTGGGGAGATGGCTCAGTGGTTAAAGACACGTTCTTGTGCCGAGCCTAACGATCCAGGTTTGATTCCCCCGTACCCACATAAAGCCAGATGTACAAAGTGACGCAAGCATCTGGAGTTCATTTGCAGTGGCTGGAGGCCCTGGTGCGCCCGTTCTCTCTTTCTCTCTCTCTCTCAAATAAATAAATTTAAAAATAAAAGAGGGGGGGGGAGAGCTGGGAGGCGAGGGGAGGGACAGTCCCCCTGGCTGAGAGGAGGGCTGCTTTTCCTGTGTGTGCTGACCTCACTGTTCAAACACCACATTTCCTGAGCATCTTCCTGGTGCCAGGCACGGGGCCAGGCTTTGGGGGTCAGGCACCCGGCTGGGTGGGTAGCTGAGCAGTGCCTGAGGTGACATGGGTGAGGCTGCCAGTGCACGGTGACCGTCCTCACTGCGCCGTTCCTCTCACCCTGTCTCAAGGACATGGCACTAAGCTTTCCTGCGTCCCTTGTGCCCACGGCAGGCTCCGTTAGTCCGTGCCTGGTGGCTGCCTGCTGTGGCCAGGGCCGCCAGCCCAGAGCACAACAACGCGTCACTAGCAGGCCCCGGAGGGCGACAGGCCCTGGGTGGAGCGGCCCAGGCCTTGGGGGGCCGTTGTTCTCTTTTGAGGGAGACCTGCAGTCTCCCAGGCCTGGTTTTGCTCCTCGTCCCTCAGTGTTTGTGCCTCTCTGCGTCGCCTTCAGCCACACCAACATGTCTAACAACGAAAGGCCCAAGCGAGACCTCGGACTCGAGGGGTGGGGGGTCTCGTAAGCCGGCCGTTGCTGAGGTTCCCGTGCTTGGGCTTCCAGGAATGTGGCTGGGGTGGTGGGTGTAGGACGTGGCTGCCTTCGCTCTGTAAGCACAGACGTTCCCTGGAGCCTCTCCAAGCCCCAGCTACCTGGGCCAAGCACGTGCCCACGACCACCAGGCCCGCGCTCTCTACAAAGCGGCCTGAGCCTCGGGCTGCGCGCTGGGGCTCTGGAGGGTGCCTGGGCGCCCCCCAGAGGGCTTTGGACGCTGCCAGTGGAAGGCACCGGCTTCGAACCCCGGCCCTGGGACCCCCCACCCAGGCCCCAGCCTTCTGGTCTGTGGCAGTCCTGAGCCAGAGCGTGGCCAAGCCTTTCTCTAGCCATGGCATCACTAAACTAGGCCTTGGCACCGTGGCCCTGAGCCTGCCAGTGGCCGGTGGGGAGGGAGAGCGGGAGGAGTGGCCGGCAGCAGGGCAGGCCTGCCCGGGCCTTTCTGGAGCTCCCAACCCAGCGCTGCCGCCTCGCAGGCTGCCAGAGCTGCTCGCAGGGAAGGCCTGTAATTTGTGACTCACGGCCTGTCGCCCACTAAGGGTTGGCAAGCCCAGCACCCGGCAGTGCTGAGTCACCCGGCTGGCCTGCTCCCCTAGCCTCCTCGGGGGCGCTGGGAGAAGCAGTCAGGCCCACGTGGGGCCGCTGTGGGGAGCTGGCTCAGCTCCTGGGGAGGGCACGAGGGGCAGCTGTTCGCTGGACTCAGCTTCTCGTTAGAGATCTTGTGGCTCACATCACCAGTGCTGTATCACGTGCCTCTGCCCCAGGAAGGTTCTGGAAAGCCTTGGCTCTCCTGTCTTGGTAATGGAGGGTTTCTTTCACCACCTGTCCCACCCCTACTGGAAGGTACTTTGCACAGTCAGGGTTGGTGCAGTGGGTGGTCTTCCCAAGACGTGGAAGAGTCAGCACCCAGAGGAGCCCAGCTAGCGGGCAGCCAGGCAGCCAGTCTGGGCCCCTCGGTCACTCAGAACAGGCATAGGAGTCCAGGGCCTGGGGAGATGGCTCCGTGTGGAAGAGTGCTTGCTATGCAGAGACGAGAACACGAGTTCTCTCTCCCGAGGACCCAAGTTCTGTCTCCAGTATGCACAGGACGGAGCTGGGCATGGCGGGGTATGCTCGTAATCTCAGTGCTGGGTAGCAGAGCGGGAGGACTGGGCCTCCCGTGTCATGCAATCCAACAGTCTCACTGAGCGCCAGGCGCAGCGACAGACTCTGTGTCAGGGAAATAAGGCAGACTAGTGATAGAGAGCACACACACACACACACACACACAGAGAGAGAGAGAGAGAGAGAGAGAGAGAGAGAGGTATCAAATCATGACTTTCCTCAGAATGACAACACACTTAGGGCTGGAGAGATGGCTTAGTGGTTAAGCGCTTGCCTGTGAAGCCTAAGGACCCTGGTTCGAGGCTTGATTCCCCAGGACCCACGTTAGCCAGATGCACAAGGGGGCGCAGGCCTCTGGAGTTCGTTTGCAGTGGCTGGAGGCCCTGGCACACCCATTCTCTCTCTCTCTCTCTCTCTCTCTCTCTCTCTCCTCTTTCTAAAAAAAAAAAAAATGACAACACACTTAAATGACAAATGATATTATCCATCAATGGGCCTGGAGAGATGGCTCAGAGGTAAAAATTGTTTGCTTGCAAAGCTTGTCAGACTGCATTTGATTCCCCAATGCCACATAAAGCCAGATGCACAAAGTGGCATATTCATCTGGAGTTTGTTAGCAGTGGCAAGAGGCCCTAGCATTCATTCTCTCTCTCTCTCTTTCTCTTAAAAAAAGAAAGAAAGAAAGAAAGAAAAGAAAGAAAGAAAGAAAGAAAGAAAGAAAGAAAGAAAGAAAGAAAAAGAAAGAAAAGTTAAAAACGTATCCAGCGTTGAAGAGTGGCAAGATGGATGGGTCACGTGCGTGGGGTAATGGTCGATTTCTCAAGGGCCATTTGGCTGCATCTGTTAAAGTTTAATGTTTATAGAGTTTACTATCCTTTGTTGAGCGCTTCCTGTCACTCCAGTGTTTATTTAACCCTCCCCACAACTCTGCAAGGTCGGCACCGCTCTTATTCATCGCATCAATAAGAGACCTGAGCCAGGTGTGGGGTCCCAGCACTTGAGAGGCAGAGGTGGGAGGATTGTGAGCTCTAGCAAGATCTTGTCAGAGAGAGAGAGAGAGAGAGAGACACTGAACCATGGAGATGTTGAGGCTCAGCACTGAGCCAGCAGACACCAAGGCCCATTATTCTAGCAGCTTCAGTAGAGCCAGTGGAAGGAAGCCCTCCAAATAACTGTTTTCAAGGTAACATACTTGATGATTTTAAAAGGAAATTATTTCTTTATTTCCGAGAGAGAGAGACAGAGACAGAGAGAGAACGGGCACGCCAGGGTCTCCAGCCACTGCAAACGAACTCCAGACACATGGACCACCTTGTGCATCTGGCAATGTGGGTCCTGGGCAATAGAACTGGGGTCCTTTGGCTTTGCAGGCAAACGCCTTAACTTCTAAGCCATCTCTCCAGCCCTCCCTTTTTTTGAAGTAGGGTCTTGCTCTAGCCCAGGCTGACCTGGAGTTCACTATGAGTCTCAGGGTGGCCTCGAACTCACAGCAATCCTCCTACCTCTGCCTCCCGAGTGCTGGGATTAAAGGCGTGTGCCACCACGCCTGGGTCTACATCATTATTTTTAAAAATATTTTTATTTATTTGAGAAAGAGAGAGGGAGAGAATTGGTGTGCCAAGGCCTCAGCCACTACAACTGACCTCCAGATGTTTGTGCCACCTAGTGGGCATGTGCGACCTTGCATTTGCCTCACCTTTGTGTGTCTGGCTTATGTGGGATCTGGAGCTCAACCAAATATGGGTCCTTAGGCTTCACAGGCAAGTGCTTAACCGCTAAGCCATCTCTCCAGCACCATATTTACTTTTAAAGGAAAGAATAGAGAAGTGACTGGGCATATTGCTCATTGGTTAGACTCTTCCTTAACATGCATAAAGCCCTGGGTTATTTGTTTGTTTGAGACACACACACACACACACACACACACACACACACACAGACGGATAGAGAGAATAGGCATACCAGAGCTTCCAGCTGCTGCAAATGAACCTCAGATGCATGGGCCACCTTGTACGTCTGGCTTACGTGGGTCCTGGGGTATTGAACCTGGGTCCTGTGTCTTTACAGGCAAGCACCTTAACTGCTAAGCCATCCTTCCAGCCCAGGCCCTGGGTTTTATCCCTAGTTTATATGGTATATAAACCAGAGATGGAGGTGCCTGTGATCCCGGCACTCAGGAGGTGAAGCTGGAGGATAAGAAGTCGTCCTCATCCTCAGTTACATGGGGAATTTGAGGCCAGCCTGGGTTAAATTAGCCTTCTCTCAGACAAAAGAAAGGTGTGTGTGAGAGAGGAAGAGATAGGCTGAGAGAGGGAGAGGTTGAGAGAGGGAGAGAGAGAGAACTAAAAACAAAGGATGCAACTGACCATGCGTGTTACGAAAACCCAGCACGTGTGACCCGCGCCGGTGCGTGCTTGAGAGCTGAAACAAGTAGTCCTGTGTTCTCCTGTCTCCCCGAACCCCAGACTCTCCCTGTGGCCTGTCCACCCTCACATCAAGCCACCCACTGGGCATCA
Source organism: Dipus sagitta (assembly GCA_036346955.1). Lineage (NCBI taxonomy): Eukaryota > Metazoa > Chordata > Mammalia > Rodentia > Dipodidae > Dipus > Dipus sagitta. The sequence continues at coordinate 24,117,893 of CM070777.1, read as the reverse complement.
AAATAGAGTCTGTCGTTTGCTTAAGCGTTGTTGGGGATGAAGAGGACTTTGTGGCACTCTAGGCAAGTGCTCCACACGGAGCCCCACCCCAGCCGCAGCTGCGTTCCTGAACAGCTTCCCATGTCCACTCTCCTGCCCTGCTTGTGGTTTTCCTTGGGGTCCGCCCTGCGCTCTGACTTGTTCTCCCAGGACACCTGTCTCGCTCCTTGATGCCCACTTCCCACTACTCTCCAGCCCCCTCCTGCCGTCTGGCCTTGCAGGGGGCACCCGGAGTGACTCCTCCTCACTCGGCATTGACCCTGAGCTGGGCCCGGCCGCATGCGTGCTTGCAGAGTAATGGGGATGAGTCATAAAGGCACCATTAGGGGGACACTGGCAAGACAGGACCTCTGAGGGCACCTGGGACACTCTGCTACCTGATGACCAAACGCCCTCTGCTTGACCTCTGTCACTCTGGGGCAGCCACCGTCTGGCAACCCGTTCTCTCCTCCCAGCTTTCAGGAACCCAGGCAGAGGAAGAGAGGCAGCGTCATTTCCGGTCCTTAGCAGGTTCGGCCTGGAAGTTGTAAACATGACGAAACAGCCCATCTTCCCATCCAGGAGACTTCACCTCTGGCATTGCCAAGACTTTTTCCCGTGCCAGCAGGCCAGCCCCACCATGTTAGTAGAGGACATTAAGCATTAAAAACAAAGTAATTGGCACTTCAGGGTAGCTTCGTTCAGAAAATTACCACGCTGAGGAGGTGTCTCATTGAGAGCTGACTTAATTAAAAGACACTTGGTGAATTCCTGTAACAGAGGATGGACGACAGCACTTTCCAGAAACGCTGTAATTGGAATGTTTTACTGCATGTATCAAGTGGTTATTAAATCCTTAATATTCTAATTCCTAAAGAATGCCATCGTCAGGGACAAACAGCAGCCCGTACAACAAAGGAGCTGATTGTTCTCTCCTCTTGGCTCCATAAGCCACAGGAACTCAGGCCTTCTCAGGAGATGTGCTTCTCTGAGCATCTAGAATGAGTGTGAGGAGATACCAGCCCTGGGAGGTGTCCACCGTGAACACAGACTGGAACAAAGCCTACTTCTGATTGACTGGTTTAGAGAGAAATACATCTTTTTTCTTTTTCGAGGTAGGGTCTCACTCTAGCCCAGGCTGACCTGGAATTCACTATGTAGTCTCAGGGTGGCCTCGAACTCACGGTGATCTCCTACCTCTGCCTCCCGAGTGCTGAGATTAAAGGCAGTGCGCCACCATGCCCAGCCAGAAATACATCTTATACCTTCTAGTGAGGTGCTGGGCAGGGAGGCCCCTGATGCCTCCCAACATTACGGGCTATTGGCAAGGCTCTTGGTTGCCCACCAGAACTAGATAGTAAGACCCTGTTGCTGAAGAGTCTACGTGTTTGGGCTGCAGGTCACTGAGAAGTCAAGCTGGAGCTGATCTGGAAGCCTCCTCCCTGTTGATCAGGATGCTGGAAAGACCTAGGCAGGCTGTTGGGGGAGAAAAGCCAGCAATGGTCTTAACCAGCAGTGGGTGCACAAGCCCTACAGCTGGCCAGCCAGGTCACGTGTACCAACTGGTACAATGGTGGTGTGGTAGTTTAAATAGATGGTCCCCAATATATTCAGTGTTTTACTAGTTTGTAGTTCGGACCTGCAGCCACCTGGCTGGAGGAGGTGTCGCTGGGCAGATCTTAGGGTCCAGTCCTAAAGTGTGGTGGTGGATTGGCAATTCCAGTCTAAAGATGTGCAAAGAGCCTGGAGTTCCTGAAGTGTGCTTGTTTGTGATGTGGCTTTTGGTTGTTTTTGTTTTCTTTTTTGTTGTTGTTGTTGTTTTTGGCTTGTGGCTTCTCTCTGTCTCTCCTTGGACCTGTGAAGGCAGGCCAGCTTCTTCTGCCATTATGGAACTTCCCCTGGATCTGTAAGCTTCAATAAATATCCCTTCCTCCATAACTGTGCCTGGTCTGGAAGTCATCTCAGCAAACTGGAGGCTGTGTACTACAGGTGGGATGTGCGTTATAGGGGAAACCGACTGCTCTGTGACTGGACTTGAGGCCCACTCCACAGGGGGGAGTTCCTGCCTGGCACTGAAAACCTGATCAAAAGCCTATGGCTGGGAAGGTCACACCCCTAGTGAGGAAACTACCACAGTTGTCTGGCTAATGGATTATGTTATGTCCACCAAACTACCCTCTAAACCCTTATGTTTATGTCCATATATTAATGCTACTCTCACTTTTTGCTAGAGAAACTTCTCTTTTCTGATGGTGGTGACCACCGGGGTTACTCAAAACTCACTAAAGTGCTGAGAGGTGGCAATGGTGTGTTCAGAACCAAGTGACACATCTTTATCACACCATCCAAGGCTCAGGGACCATTGCAGAAGATGTGGCAGAAAGAATGTAAGAACCAAAGGAAGGGGAGGAGTGTTTACAATGCCTCATCCAGATACAAAGTGGCCTTGATAATTCATGACCTCACAGTGGCTGACACTACCTACACAAGACCGGCATAACAGGAGGGGAAATGATGACATCAAAATAGAAGAGACACTAGTTGAAAGAAGAAGAGATTCATGCGGGGGGAGGTTAGGAGGAGAGAAAAGGGGAGTGGCAGGTGGGGATTATGATCATTGTATTTTGTCTATATTTATGAAAGTTGTCACTAAAAGGGGCTAGAGAGATGGCTCAGCAGTTAAGGTGCTTGCCTGCAAAGTCTAATATATGGATTAATTCCCCAGTGCTCACAGAAGACCAGATGCACAGTGGCACATGTATCTGGAGTTCGTTTGCAGCTGCTGGAGATCCTGGCATGCCCATTCTCTTTCTCTATTTCTGTTTGCAAGTAAATAAATATTTTTTTAAGTTTTTTTTTTGTTTGTTTTTTCAAGGTAGGGTTTCACTGTAGCCCAGGCTGACCTTGAATTCACTATGGAGTCTCAGGGTGGCCTCGAACTCAGGCGATCCTCCTACCTCTGCCTCCCGAGTGCTGGGATTAAAGGCGTGCACCACTATGCCGAGCTAAAAAAAAGTTTTAAACAGGGCTAGAAAGATGGCTTAGTGGTTAAGGTATTTGACTGTGAAGCTTAAGAACTCATGTTCGAATCTCCAGGTCCCACGTAAGCCAGGTGTGCAGTGACGCAAGTGAGCAATGTCGCACAAGGGGGCACAAGCACCTGGAGTTCCTTTGCAGGAGCTGAAGGCCCTGACACGCCCATTCTCTCTCTCTCTCTCTCTCTCAATCTCTCAAAATAAATATGAGAAAAGTTTTAAACAAGAGAATATAAGAGCCAAAGGAAGGGGAGGAGTGCCTTGCGATAAATCTTCCAGGTACAAAGTGGCCATGATATTCATGGGCTCACAGTGCCTGACACTTTCTACACAAGACCTGAATCATAGGAGGGAAAAAGTGATGACATCAAAAGAGAAGAGACTAGTTGGAAAGAAGGGGTTCAGTGGAGGGGGATTTGGAAGGAGGAAAAGGAGGGTGGTGGGAGGGGATTACGATCATGGTATGTTGTCTATGTTTATGGAACTTGTTGAAAGTTAAAAAGAACAAGAAGAAACACATCTTTTCTGGATGAGATGGGAAGGCCTTGCTTGTCCATCTGCCACACTGGGCAGACTGAGGCAGTGGATGGAGAGATGGCCAGGGAAGCAGGGTGGTTAGTGCACAGCCGCGTTCCCCCAGCTTCCTCTCGGCTCAGGCTCCAGGTCCGTTGGCTTCCCCAGGCCTGGCTTGGGCGCTTTCTCCTGTGCCTCCCTCCCTTCTCTCTGGGGCGCTGCTCTGATTGAGGGTGCCCAGAAGATGGTGGAGGCTTGGGCAATGGATCTACCAAATGCACAAATGCACAAGATTCAGAATGCCGCAAGGCTCTGGGGAAGGGTGCCCGGGGTGGGGGGCATGTGAGTATGGTGGAGGCTTTGCCAAAAGGAGCCCAAAGCCATCTTTAGCCAGTAAGCCATCTCCCCGCCCTCCACGGCCATCTTTTTGCGGACTTGTGGGGTGGCAGAGCAAACGTCTCGCTGGCTCACTCCATGTCTCCTTTGCCAAGGAGGTGGAAACGATAGTAGGGCTTGGGGGTTGGGGTCACAGCAATGGGCATTACATATCACGGAGCAGGAATGAGAGGATGTGATAGGCTGGGAGTAGCAAACTAGGGGAAAACCCCAGCAAGGTGTGGGGTCCACTAGCTCGCTCTTCACTTCTCTCCGTCTACTGAGACGGGGCAACCTCTCATGCCCGAGCCCGTGACCCCCTTGACGGAAGGTCAGAGTTCTTCCTGCATCTGCAGTCCCTCACATTTCCCTCACTTCCTTTCTTCCTTTCTTTGGTTTTAGAATTCTATTTATGTATTTGTATGTATGTGTATGAACATGACAGGGCCTCTTGCTGCTGCAAATGAATACCAGATGCTTGTGCCACTTTTTTGCATCTGACTTACATAGGTGACTTGGGAATTGAACCTGGGCTGGCAATCATCTTTGACTGCTGAGTCATTTTCTCAGCCTTCCTCCCTCTTTGTAAAAATATTATTTGGGGGCCGGGCATGATGGTGCATGCCTTTAATCCCAGCACTCGGGAGGCAGAAGTAGGAGGATTGCTGAGAGTTCGAGGCCACCCTGAGACTCCATAGTGAATTCCAGGTCAGCCTGGGCTAGAGTGAAACCTTACCTCAAAAAACAAAAAAACAACAACAAAAAAATTATTTGAGCTGGAGCTGGGCGTGGTGGTGCACACCTTTAATCCCAGCACTCGGGAGGCAGAGGTAGGAGGATTGCTGAGAGTTCAAGGCCACCCTGAGACTACATAGTGAATTCCAGGTCAGCCTGGGCTAGAGTGAGACCTTATCTCAAAAAAACAAAAAAACAACAACAAAAAAATTATTTGAGCCGGAGCCGGGCGTGGTGGTACACACCTTTAATCCCAGCACTCGGGAGGCAGAGGTAGGAGGATTGCTGAGAGTTCGAGGCCACCCTGAGACTCCATAGTGAATTCCAGGTTAGCCAGAGGTAGAGTGAGACCCTACCTCGAAAAAAAACAAAAACAAAACAAAACAAAACAAAACAAAATTATTTGGGGCTGGGGAGATTGCTCAGTGGTTAAAAGCACTTGTTTACAATACCTGCTGGCCCAGGTTCAGTTCCCCAGAACCCACATAAAGTCAGATGCACAAAGTGCAGCATGTGTCTGGAATTCATTTGCAGCAGCAAGAGGCCTTGGTGTGCCCATATTCTCTCTCTCTTCCAAATAAGTAAATATATGATTTAATTATGTATTTGCATGTGTTGGTGTTTGAGTACACCAGGGCCTTCTGCAGCTTTACGTGGGTACTGGGAAACCAAACTTGAGCTGGCAGGCTTTGTAAGCAAGTGCCTTTAGCCTCTGAGCCATCTCCCTAGCCCTCTCTCATTGAAATTTTTTTACATTTTAATTTTGCGTATGTATGTGCGTGTGGTGTGTAGGCATGTATGTCTTTGTATGTGTGTGGGTATGCATTCATGCATGTGCTCATGCATAGGGTCTCTCACCGAACCCAGAGCTCACACACCAGTACATCTAGAACTTACCTAGGCTCTGGGGATCCGAACTTGGGTTCTTATGCTTGCTCAGCGCAACACCTTGCTGACTGTACCATCTCCCCAGCCCTCTTCCTCTTCTTCTTCTTCTTCTTTTTTTTTTTTTTTCTTTTTAGTTTTTCAAGGTAGGGTCTCTCCTCTAAGCCCAGGCTGACCTGGAATGCACTCTGTACTCTCAAGGTGGCCTCGAACACATTTCTCTCTTTCTTTATTTTTATTTTTATTTTGAGGTAGGGTCTCACTCTAGCTCAGGCTGATCTGAAATTCACTATGTAGTCTCAGGGTGGCCTCGAACTCTCAGCAATCCTCCTACCTCTGCCTCCCGAGTGCTGGGATTAAAGGTGTTCACCACCATGCCCAGCTGGGCTTGATACATTTTAAAATGTATATATTTTTAATTTTTAAAAATTTTTTCTATTGATTTATTTGAGAGAGAGGAAGTGAGAGAGAAAGAGGCAGAGAGAGAGAATGGGTGTGCCAGGGCCTCCAGCCACTACAAACGAACTCCAGACACATGCACCACCTTGTGCATCTGGCTTATATGGGTCCTGAGGAATTGAACATGGGTCCTTTGGCTTTGTAGATAAGTGCCTTAACTACCAAGCCAGCTCTCCAGCCCCTTAAAAATATTTTTATTTATTTATAAGAGGGGGGGGGGAGAATAAGCAGTCCAAGGCCTTCTGTTGTGCAAACAAGCTCCAGGCGCATGCCCCATGTTGTGCACCTGGCTTATGTGAGTACTGGGGAGTTGAGCCCAGACCAGGAGACTTTGCAAACAAGAACCTTTAACTGCTGAGTCATCTCTCCAGCCCACATAAACGTTTTTATTGCAGAATTATTTAATTTTACTTTTGAAGTAGGGTCTCACTCTAGCCCAGGCTGACCTGGAATTCACTAAGTAGTCTCAGGGTGGCCTCAAACTCAAGGCAATCCTCCTACCTCTGCCTCCTGAGTGCTGGGATTAAAGGTGTGTGCCACCATGCCCGGCCTGCAGAATTATTATTATTTTTTCTTAAAAGGCATTTTTAATGTTTATAATATAATGAACCAATAATGCAGGAAAAAATATTTTGTCTTTAAGAATCATTCAAACTTTATAACTTAGTTTTCTTCTTACTCAATCCATGTGGCATTGGCAATAAATCCCCTCATACTTGGAACGTCATGAAAATTCTTATGTTCAAGTCATTTTTTTTTTTTCAAGGTAGGATCTCGCTAAGCCCAGGCTGACTTGAAATTCACTATGTAGTCTAAGGGTGGCCTCAAATTTATGGTGATCCTCCTACCTCTGCCTCCTGAGTGCTGGGATTAAAGGCATGCGCCACCTCGCCCATTTCAAGGTCATTTTATTTATTTATTTTTAAATTTTTTGTTTATTTGTATTTATTTATTTGAGAGCGACAGAGAGAGAAAGAGGCAGAGAGAGAAAGAGAGAATGGGTGCACCAGGGCCTCCAGCCACTGCAAGTGAACTCCAGATGCATGTGCCCCCTTTTGCATCCTGCAGAATTATTTATGACAGTAAATATTAAAGCCAGAAAATATTTAAAATTGTGATGGCTGAGGAACAGCTAAGTCCACTTAAGAGACCAGTATGAAGTCACTTTAAATGCTGTTCCCAAGAGTGTTCACTGACAGGCAGTGGCCACTTAGGACCATAAGGAATAAAGACCTGCTATTGGCCTCATCCAGCTACTGTGACTTTGGAACTTCATTCTTCTCAATGCCTTAGGGTTTATTGTTCTTTTTAAAAGATTAATTAAATAATTGTTAGTTAATTTATTTTGAGAGAGAGAGAAAGAGGCAGAGAGAGAGAGAGAGAATGGGTGCACCAGGGCCTCTAGTCACTACAAAGGAACTCCAGATGCATGTGCCCCTAAGTGCATCTGGCTTACATGGGTTCTGGGGAATCAAATCTAGGGCCTTAGGCTTCGCAGGCAAACAGTTTAACCACTAATCCATCTCTCCAGCCTTCATTGTTCTTTTGAGACAGTGTCTCACTCTGAAGCCCAGGCTAGCTCAAACTCAAGAGTAATTCTTCTTTTTCTTCAGCCTCCCAAGTGCTGGAATGACTGGCAAATGTTACCATGCTTGGCTAAACCTGAATTTTCATGTCTGTAAAGTAGCCAAATGGTAGTAGCTACTTTGTAGGGTTCTTGTGACTTTCACATGGTTTAATGACATACCTACCACCGAGTAAGTCCTCAGACGTCATGTGCCATGACTATTATTACTTTTGCTCAACAGGAAAATGATATATATTTGCTCATTCACTGAGCAGATATTGTGTGATGTCCAGTTTTCCTGTGTACTGTACTCTGGGCTACCATCATAAAGGAATGACTGCTGCTCAGTGAGAACCCAGAAGGTGTGCCCACAGCATGAGCACAGATGAGTTCAGTAAAAGATACCCCATAGAGAACACTAGAAGAATGTCATAGAACACTAGAATGAAGGTCATGGAGAACACTAGAAGAATGTCATAGAAAACACTAGAATGAAGGTCATGGAGAACACTAGAATGAAGGTCATAGAGAACACTAGAATGAAGGTCATGGAGAACACTAGAATGAAGGTCATAGAACACTAGAATGAAGGTCATAGAACACTAGAATGAAGGTCATAGCACACACTAGAATGAAGGTCATAGAGAACACTAGAATGAAAGTCATAGAACACTAGAATGGTCATAGAACACTAGAATGGTCATAGAAGACACTAGAATGAAGGTCATAGAGAACACTCAAATGAAGGCCATAGAAGCTGCTCATGCTTCTAATCCCAGCTGAGGTAGGAAGTCCACTATGACTTTGAGGCCAGTCTAAGCTACAGTGAGACCCTACTTCAAAAGAAAAGAAAGAAAAGAAAAGAAAGGGAAAGAAGAGAAAGAAAGTCTAGAACCAGAGGCTGGGGAGATGGCTCAGTTGGTGAAGTGCTTGCCTTGCAAGCATGAGGGCCTGAGTTCAATCCCGAGAACCCATATAACAATGTTAGGCGTGGTGACATGTGCTTATCATCCCTAGGGCTTGGAGAGGCAGAGGCAGGTGGATCCCTGGGGGCTCACTGGCCAGCTAGGGTAGTATATTGCTGAGCTCCCAGTCAATGAGAGACCCTGACTTAAAAACAAAACAAGGGGCTGGAGATGTGGCTTAGCTGTTAAGCACTTGCCTATGAAGCCTAAGGACCCCAGTTTGAGGCTCGATTTCTCAGGACCCAAGTAAGCCAGATGCACAAGGTGGCGCATGCATCTGAAGTTCGTTTGCAGTGGCTGGAGGCTCTGGCAGGCCCATCCTCTCTCTCTCTCTCTATCTGCCCCTTTCTCTCTCTGCCTGTCACTCTCAAATAAATAAAAATAAAAATAGATTTAAAAAAAAAAACACTCGTAGGCATATATCCTAAGGACTCCACTCACTATCTTAGAGATACTTGCCCAACCATGTTTATTGCCACTCTATTCACAATAGCTAGGAAATGGAACCAGCCTAGATGTCCCTCAATAATGAGTGGATAATGAAGATGTGGCACATTTACACAATGGAGTTCTACTCAGTGGTAAATAAAAATTATGAAATTTGCAGGAAAATGGGTGGATCTGGAAAGGATTATACTAAACGAGGCAACCCAGGCCCAGAAAGCCAAAGGTCACATGTTCTCTCTCATATGTGGATCATAGCTACAGATGATTGGACTTCTATGTGAGTAGGAAGAAAACTCAGTAGCAGAGGCCAGTAAGCTAGAAAAGAGATATAAAGGGAATAGAAAGGCCGGGGGACTTAATAGGATGGTATTGTATATATATAAGTAGAAGAACAGATTAATGGGGGTGAAAAGGCCTAAGTGAGGTCAGGGGAAGAGATTGAGTAAAGGAAAGGTGGAGGGAGGGCTAATCAAAATCTAAGAGGATATAAAGTCATATGTAAACGTACTTTTTTGGACAATGGAACACTCAGGAGCCATAGATTGTTACTAGAAAGTTTTCAGTGCTGGGGATGGGATACCTTCCAGTGACTTGTTGGCCAGGGAGGTCCCTGATGCCCCCAAAACATTACAGGCCATTGCCAAGTCCCTTGGCTTCCCACCAGGAATAGATGGTAAGGCCCTATTGCTGAAGACTCCACATACTTGGGCTGCAAGGCCACTGAGAAATCCTGCTGGAACTGAGCTGAAAACCTCCTCCATGTAGACCAGCTGACAGAAAGCTGGAAAAAGTCATTCTGCATGCAGTTCAATGGGAGAGAGAAAAATCACCAATGAAGATACTCAACAGTAGACACTTAAATTTGGCCAGCCAGGCCAAATGAGCCAACAGGTGCAATAGTGGCATATCTATCATGGTGGAAACCAACTGCCCTCTAATTTGACTGGAGGCCTGCTCTGTGGGAGGGAATACATCCCTGATACTGAAAACCTACAACAGGGGTAGTCATGAGCCCTAGGGGTGTAACGTCTGCTGTTGTCTGGCTAAATGTATATACTATGCTCACCAAACTGCACAGTAAGCACTTTTCTTAATGTTCGCACCCATATATTAATGCTACTCTCACTTTTTGGTTAGAGAAGCTTCTCTTTTCAGATGGCGGTCAACTTGGGATGACTCAGGAGGCACCATGGTGCTGAGAAGACGTGACAGAGGAGTGCTCAGCATTGCAATATCTCTATCACACCTTCCAAGGCTCAGGGTCCATTGTGGAAGAGGTGGTGGAAAGAATGTAAGAGCCAGAGGAAGGGTAGGACTCCTTACAACGTGCTCCCCAGACACAAAATGGCCTGGATATCCATGACCTCACAGTGCCTGACACTACCTACACAAGACCATCATAATAGGAGGAAAAGATCATGACATCAAAATAAAAGAAAGACTGATTGAGAGGGGGAGGGGATATGATGGAGAGTGGAGGTTCAAAGGGGAAAGTAGGGGGAGGAGGGTATTACCATGGGATATTTTTTATAATCATGGAAGTTGTTAATAAAAATTTGAAATAAAAAATAAATAAATAAAAGAGAGACTGATTGAGAGGGGGAGGGGATATGATGGAGAGTGGAATTTCAAAGGGGAAAGTGAGGGGAGGGAGGGAATTACCATGGGATATTGTTTACAATCATGGAAGTTATGAACAAAAACAACAACAACAAAAAAAAGGTGGACAATGTTTCTGACACGTCTGACATGATATCCATGGTTGTCCACTGGCCTGCACACATATGCATGCACCCACCCACACATGTGCAGCCACACACATTGAACACACAACCCCACACATTAAAAGATGAAGAAATGGAGCTGAGGAGATGTCTCAGCTTGCTTTCAGGAGCGGGCATGTTTGTTGTGAGCAATAACAATGAGGTCACTACGGGCTAGCACGATCGCCTCCACCTTGCTGCCACCCTCTGCCCCTGTCTCCAGAAAGCTGGGAGACCCCATGTCCGCTGTGGGAATGAGGTTTCTCCATGTTTAAAAGGAGACGTGGTGTGAATTGCTGATGATCCTGTGCGGTGAAGGAGCAGATTGTAAACCGGGCGTGGTGGCGCATGCCTTTAATCCCAGCACTGGGAGGCAGAGGAAGGAGGATCACTGCGAGTTCGAGGCCATCCTGAGACTCCATAGTGAATCCCAGGTCAGCCTGGACTAGAGCGAGACCCTACCTCGACAAAAAAAAAAAAAAAAAAAAGGAGCAGGTTGTGATGTGGGTGTTGGGAGAAGCAGGAGGCATGACGGTCCCACGGAGATCCCACTAGGTCTCCCTCACCAGCAAGACAGCCTCACCCCCACGTGCGAGCGTGTCCACATTGCACAGAGAGAAGGAAAACAGAAAGGCAGAGGAGGAGGAAGGAGCGTGGTGGCACACCTGCAATCTTTTTTTTTTTTTTTTTTTTTTTTTTTTGGTTTTTTGAGGTAGGGTCTCACTCTAGCCCAGGCAGACCTGGAATTCACTATGGAGTCTCAGGGTGGCCTTGAACTCACGGCGATCCTCCTACCTCTGCCTCCCGAGTGCTGGGATTAAAGGCGTGCGCCACCATGCCCGGCAACACACCTGCAATCTTAGCACTGGAGAGGCCAAGGCAGAACGATCAGGAGTTCAAGGGCAGCCTGGTCTGCGTGAGAGCCTGTCTTAAAACAACAAAAACAGCTGGGCGTGGCGGCGCACACCTTTAATCCCAACACTGGGGAAGCAGAGGTAGGAGGATTGCTGTGAGTTCAAAGCCACCCTGAGACTATGTAGTGAATTCCAGGTCAGCCTGGGCTAGAGTGAGACCCTACCTTGAAAAACAAACAAACAAAAAACACCAACAGAAAGTCAATCCAAAGGGCTGTTTCTGGTGGATGGGGTCTGCAGCGCTGTGAGCTGATGAAGTACTTGTTAGTTGGGGATGGCTGGGACCCCTTGGCCTGGATGGACACCAGGGCCACTCTTTCCTGCAGGAACTGCCCTCTCCTGCCGCAGCCTCCTAAACCCTTGCCAGCCTCATCCCCGACTCCTATCTCGAGGCTCCTCTCTCTTATCTCTCTCTCAAACCCTTCCATGTGGCGGGTCTGTAATCATGTGATGCCCAACCCCTTGTCACCTAGGGTCCTGCCCTCCTGAGGCAGGTGGCTTTCCTACAGACAGCCCCCTTTTGTTCCCTTTCTCTGACCCATTTAGGCATCAAAGGCCTTATTCACTGGGAAGTTTCCAGGAGAGAGGCCCCTCGGCTTGGACAGAGAAGCTTCAAGGGGCAGGGCACTGTCTCTGTTCCCAGCCCTGCTGGGGCCACCTGTCCCTTCCTCTCCTGCTCTCGCCTGTTTAAACATACTTTGGGGTGTGTGGGGTGAAGGTGGGATAAGACTATGGTAGGTCTCTAACATACTCCCTTCTGGGGTGGTTAATGTCTGGTTGTTAACTTGATAGGATTTAGAATTAGCATGAGAGCAAGTCTCTGGGAATGTCGGTGAGGGATTTCCTAGATCAGGTTGATTGGGGCAGGAGGACCCACCCTTCCATATCTGGGGTCCTAAGCTGAATAGAAGGCAGAAAGTGAGCTGCGCAGCCGCGCTCATCACTCCTGGACTGAATGTGGGCGGCGGCCCCCAGCTCCCGCTGCGACGCCCTCGCCCTCCCTGCTGTGATGCCCCTCCCCTCGGATTGTAAACCAAAGCAAGCCCTTCCTCCCTCAAGTTGTTTCTTGTCAGGCATCTGGCCGTAGCTAAGAGAAAGAAAACACCTTCCAATACCTTCACTAGGTCACTTTGCATAGCAAATAGGACTTTGAAGATGTGAGAAAGTCAAAGGCCTAAAGAGGGGCCATTCTCCAGGTGGGTCCAGTGACACCACTGGGTTGAAAGCCAGAGGAGGGCTGCAGAGATGGCTTAGCTGTTAAGGTGCTTGCCTATGAAGCCAAAGGACCCAGGTTCGATTCCCCAGGACTCACATAAGCCAGATGCACAAGCTGGCGCATGCATTTGGAGTTCATTTGCAGCAGCTGGGGCCCTGGTGTCTCTCTCACAAATAATTTTATTTATTTATTTGAGAGAGAGAGAGAGAGAGAGAGAGAGAATGGGTGCACCAGGGCCTCCAGCTGCTTCAAATGAACTCCAGATGTATATGCCAGCTTGTGCATCTGGCTTATGTGGATCTTGGAGAATCAAACTGGGATCCTTTGACTTCGCAGGCAAACATCTTAACTGCTAAGCCATCTCTCCAGCCCAAATTAAATTTTTTTAAAAAGAAGAGGTGGGATAGGAAAAGCCGAGGCCAGAGACTGAGATGCTTCTGGAGTGGAGACCAGGATGAGCTCGTGAGTCAAGGAATGGATGCGGCTTCTGGATGCAGGAAAGGTCAGCGAGAGGTCAGGGAGAGGGCTCTTCAGGAGCACAGGCCTGCTGGCCCCTGGTTCAGGACTTCTGTCCTTCAGCGTGGCGATGGGATCATTGCTGTTTAAGTCTCTTGGATGTGTTGCTTTTGTTACAGCAGTGATAGGAAGCTGATACCCTGCACTTTAGTCCTTCTTGCTCAACAAGCAGGGTCGCCTCCATAGGGCCACACCCTGTGCCTCGCGATTCCAGAGGTTTGGCCTGGTTTAGCTTTGGGAAGCCTTGTTCTCGGTCGTTCTTCCTCCTTCGGGGAAGAACCTGCAGCTTCGTCCACCAGAGTTGGGGAGAGTTAGCCTGTGCTCTGGTTGCAGAGGAAAAGGTGACGGGCTTCCCAGGGTGCACCCTAATGGGAGTTGCCTGGCAACAGCCCGTCGCAGGCCCAAACTGCCCTCTGATAGGTGCCTGGCCTCCTGCTCAGAATGGCCTGGCTGAGCATGGGAATCAGGGTGGGGAGGGAGCATCCACCCGCCACCGTGCAGCCCCGGGTGGTGAGCTCTGCGGGCTCAGATCTAGCAGCCATGTTCTCATGGTCCCAGCTTTGCCAGAGCCTGGCGTGGCAGGAGTGTGGACTGAGAGTGAAGGAGCCACGGTGGAGACCGGCAGGCACACACGTCTCTCCAAACTCAAAGAGGGATCAGCTCCTGCAGCTTTGTGTGCACACAGACACACCAGCCAGACCACACACATGCGGGCCAGTGTGCACACACACAAATACTTACATATATGGGTCTGTGCGCACAACATGCACAGAGTGTGCGTACACACTGGTGGGGACCCGCGCACACACAGGTAGGGCACGTACACACAACCACACATATGGATAGAGACCTGCACACGTGATATGCAGTGTGTATACACAGCTGGGCATACACAAATAGGAAAGTGTGTGTGCGCAGAAATCCACACGTGTGTGTCCTGGAGCCCTGTTCCCACTCTTCAGGAGAGTCGAGTGCCAGCTGGCTGAGGAGGGCCTTGGAAGGCCTGTGAGGCCTGGGCATCGGAGGGTGCCTTGTGGGGACTGCGGCAGGAAGGATGGGGCATGTCTCCCACCGTGGGGGAGCAGAGAGCCAGATGTTGGCTGCCGTTGACAGGCCGTTAACACACACCTGCCTATGATGGGAGTTGGAGCCAAGTGCGAGGGTGGGGCCCTATGCGGATGCCTGAGTCCCCCCCTCAGCAAATGAGGGGTCACTGGGAGCTGGCCACCCTCATTCAGGCGATTCTGAGCATCTATTCTGAGGTCAGCTGGCCCGTCATTCTCCCCTAAGACTGACCGCTGCTCTCCTGCCTTCTTCGCCTCTGACCCACTGGTGTTCGTGGAAGATGCCCTCCCGGACCACACGCTCTGGGTGAGGGGCAGGAAGCACCTGGAGCTCTAGTTGTGCACTCCCACGTGCCTACTGTGGGATCCCATTCCTACTGTGTGCTCCCTCCTGGAGGCCAGCACCTTGGGGAGTCCTGTGTCACCTGGAAAGCAAAGTCCAACAGGCCCCTTTCCCCAAGAAACCCTGTACTAGATGAGCCCCCCACCCTCTCCTAGCAGCCAGGCCTCCCACCAGCAGGCCAGCAGGTTCTGGGCCTGTGGGCTGAGGGATGGAGACGGGCTGGGGCTGCGGGCCTGAGTCCTTGGCTCCTCCCTCCCACCCTCCATAGTGAGGAAGTCTGAGGTCCCTGAGTAGAAAAGCTGCCCCTGTCCAGACCGAATCACCTCAAATCCACATTGCCCAGGGTGAGTGGGGCGACCGAGGCCCTGAGCCCCCCACCCCAGAGGCCATCGGTGCTGGGTAAGCTGGCAGCCTTGTTTCTGAGCCACCCACCCAGCCCCCCCTGACTCCTCTCCACCCCGGCAGAGAGCGTGGCTGCCTCCAGCTTCGTCTTGGTCTGGTTTCGGCAGCGCCTCTCTGGCAGTTTTGTTTTTAGTGCAAACCCACAGAGCACTTTCTTCTGCTCTGATCCCCCAAACAAATGAAGAATGTTGGTCTGCGTTTGGGTTTGTTTAGGAGCTGCCAAGGAGGATGCGGGAAATGGGTCACCTCAGGAGCTCTGAGGGTGGCCACAGCGGGGTGGGTGGGGGGATGGGCAGGATGGTGCCTTCTTCCCAAGACGCGCTGGCCAGGTCACCCTGGGTGGGCTACTGGGGAACCACTCACTATGGGATGTTTGTTGCTGAGGGTTCCTTATAGCAGGATCACACGGGGAAGACAGTAGGCCAGGACACCAGGCAGGGCTCTGGGACCCCTTGCTGGACATCAGGTAGGGTCTGGCTTCTTCTGGGTTCGTTTCCTGTGATAAAATGAGGTGCACAAGCTTCCACCACTCACAGCGTTGGGCTCTAGATTCCCATCCTGGGGCCACTGGGAAACTATTGGACTGCCTGCTGGGGGGTCTGGCTTCCCCAGGAACAGACCTCCTCATCCATCTTCTCAGGAGTCAGGTAGGGGCCTCCACGCAGACTGAGGTCCGTGGGCCATGGGTGTGCCTCACTGCACCTGTCACTCCTCGAAAGTGGCATTTAGATTCTTGAAACAGTGAAGATAAGGTTTAAAATATTTGGCATCAAGCTTTTTTTTTTTTTTTTTTTCCATCCTGCCCAGAGCCTGCAGGTGACCAGAGGTGACAGGAGGCCCCTGTCTGGGCCAAGCTATTGAGCCGCCAAGGGAAGGGGCCACCAGTGCTTCTATGTCAGTGGGACCAGTGACAGGTAGCTAACTACAGAGATGCTATTTATCCTAAGACACATGAGCTAGGTCACAGAGGTTTTCTGTTTCTTTCTTTCTTTTTTTTTTAATTTTTAATTTAATTTCATTTTAGAGAGAGCAAGAGAGAGAGAATTGGGGTGCCGGGGCCACAGCTATTGCAATTGAATTCCAGACGCTTGCGCCACCTAGTGGGCATGTGTGACCTTGTGCTTGCCTCACCTTTGTGCGCCTGGCTTACATGGGATCTGGAGAGTCGAACATGGGTCCTTCGGCATCACAGGCGATCTCACCTTAAGCTTTGAGCCATCTCTCCAGCCCTCAATTTATTTCCTGAAGCCTTCCTGTTCGCTGCTATTTTTACATAGGGTCTCATGTATGTAGCCCCAGGCTGGCCTCTGACTTGATATGTAGCCAAGAATGCCCCTGAACTCTGACCATCCTGTCTCCACCTCCCAATTGCTGGGATTACTGCTGGGAATTGAACCCAGGGTTTTGTGCATGCTAGGCAAGCAGTTGCCGACTGAGCTACATCACTAATCATTTATTTGTTTGTTTTGTTTTGCTTTTTTTTGAGACAGGGTTTTGCCATGTAGGCCAGGATGACTTCAAACTTGTGGAGATTCTCCTGTCTCATCCTCCCCGTTGCTGGGATTATAGGCATATACCACCATGCTAGGCTTAAAGTTTATCTGTTTTGGGGGGCTTTTTTCTCTCCCCCTTTCTTCCTTTGCTTTCCTTTTTTTTATTTTTGTGCAGGGCAGAGCCTCTTGTAATCCAGGCTGGCCTCGGATTTGCTAGGTAGTTGAAGATGACCTTGAATTCCTGATTTTTCTGCTTCCATTCTCAAAGTGTGGGGATTGCAGACATGTGCCACCTACCTCAGGCTCAAATCCACCTGTTTTGACCTCCTTGTGTCCTAATCCTTCTCAAGAAAGCCTCAGACTTTGTCGTTGAAAAAAGAAACACCCATATGCAGAATTTTGCACATGGTGTATGTGGGCTCTCACCTAGGTCGTTGGGCAGTTAAGGAAACTCTGGCCGGAGGGTAGGGTTTGCTCGCCTGACCTGAGGGCTGCCAGCCACATCTACTTCCGCCTGGGCTTGGGAGCCTGGCCACAGCCCTCTGGCCCATTTGTCGTCTTCTACCGCCACCTGGTGGGTAATTGTCCAATAGCAACTGCGTTCTCGACGGAATTGCCAGAAGGCGCTTTAAAACATGGAGAGGAAGCCGGGTGTGGTGGCGCACGCCTTTAATCCCAGCACTCGGGAGGCAGAGGTAGGAGGATCACCAAGAGTTCGAGGCCACCCTGAGACTACATAGTAAATTCCAGGTCAGCCTGAACCAAAAAGTGAGACCCTACCTCGAAAAACTTAAAAAAAAAAAAAAACATGGAGAGGTCAGGTGCCATCCCCAGCCAATTCCAGAATGGTCTCTGGGGTGAAACCTAGTCTCTGGCAGGACTTGGAAAAAACTGAGTCATTCTTTTCAAAAATCTTTTGATGTTTTCAAAACAATGCAGTCTGGGACGAGGGAGTTGGCTCAGCCAGTAACAACGCTTGCTACACAAGTATGAGGATCCAAGTTCAATCCCTAACACAAACGTTAAAAAAGCAGGCACGGCTGCACATGCTTGTAACCCAGGGCGGAGGAGGGCAGAGACAGATCTCTAGGGCTCCGTGGTCATTTGCAAGCCGAGAGAGAGAGATACACAGACACACAGAGAGATATAGAGAGAACTGGCATGCCAGGGACACCAGCCACTGCAAATGAATTCCAGATGCATGTGCCACTTTGTGCACCTGGCTTTATGTGGGCACTGGGGAATCGAACTAGGGTCACTAGGCTTTGCAAGCAACCTCCTTATCTGCTAAGCCATCTCTCCAGCCCTAGTCCCCCCCCCCCCATTTTTGCAGCATGGTCTCAGGATAGCCAGGTCTTACCTGGAACTCACTCTGTAGTCCAGCCTAGCCTCAGGCTCACTTCATCCTCCTATAATAAAAGGCATGTGAGTTACTTCTGAACTGGTTCAAAATATCTCACAGAACTTAAAGGAGGAAAGGTGTGTTCTAGCTCATGGCTTCAGGATGACTCAGCCGTCGTGGTGAAAGGTGCTTGCTCCGTAAGGCCGCAGACCCCAGTTCCATCCCTAGCACGCATGGAAAGCTGAATACAACGTGGTACATACGTAGACCCAGACCCAGACCCAGAGTGGCACCGGTGTCTGTAATCCCAGGCAGTCTCCCAGAAGGTGGCAGGCATGGTGGTACATGCCTTTAATCCCAGCACTCAGGTGGCTGAGGTAGGAGGATGGCTGTGAGTTTGAGGCCAGCCTGAGACTGCATGGTGAATTCCAGGCCAACCTGAGCTACCAACCCCCCCCCCCCACACACCTCTATTTCCGAACAAAGTCTCATTCACAGGTAATGAGGTTAGGACTTGAACATATAGTTCAGTGCACTGTATATGAAGCGGTTCCGAGTTGCTGACCTGTGTCCTTCTGAAAAACACACGTGCTAGTGTCTGTGCACGTAGGAGGTTTTGTCGTGAATTTTCTAACAGCTGCTCAAAACTCACGCTCTGCAATGTTAGACACTTTTCCTCAGCCCTTTGGTGTGTGTGTGGCTCTGTTTATCTCTAGCTTAGTGAAGTTTACTAATGTGCTTGTTTTATTTGGGGTCCCCCATATCCTAGCTGATTTTAATGAACTTCTTTGCTATGCGTATGAAGTGTTACCGTGCTCTTAAGACCAGAGGATTGTTGCCGTGAGTTAACCTGGGCTAGAGCAAGATCCTACCTTGAAAAACCAAACTGAACCAAAACAAAGCCACAAAAACCTACTGTTGGGCAGGGAGACGGCTCAGTAAGAGCCCTTGCTCAGGCATGAGGACCTGAGACAACTGCGCTCTGTTCTCTGAGACCCTGGACAGCCACTGACCAGCACAACTACCAGCAACCCCAGTCCTGCGGGACGGAGACTAGCTGCTCGCTGGGGCTTGTGAAAACTAGCGCTCTGCGTTGAGAGAGACTCCCTCTCTCAAAGAAATAGTGGCTAAGTGACAGAGAACTGACGCCTGATGTTCTCTTCTGACCTTTGCGTGCCTGTCAGGCCATCTGCACGTGTGCATGCAGGGGACGCACGCACGCACACACAGAGCATGCTAATAAACACCTGGGATCCCCCTACTCTGGAAGCTACAGCAGAAGGGTCGCCATGAGTTTGAAGCCAATCTGGGTTACATAACAAGTCTGAGGCCATTGTGAGCGACATAGTGAGACCCTGTCTCAGCAAAACAAAGAGGGCTAGAGGGATGGCTCAGCGGTTAAGGTGTTTGCCTACAAAGTTAAAGGACCTAAGTTCGATTCCCCAGAACCCACGTTAGCCAGATGAACAAAGGGGCGCATGCATCTGGAGTTCGTTTGCTGTGGCCGGAGGACCTGACACACCCATTCTCTTTCCCTCCCTCTTTCTCTGTTAAGTAAATAAATAAAAATAAAATAAAATAAAAAAAAACAAAGAAGAAAAGAGGGAGAGAAGGAGGGATGGAGGGAGGAAGGGAGGAAGTGAAGCAGGAAGGAAGGAAGAGAGGGAGGGAGGGAGGGAGGAAGGAAAACAAAACTAATAGATTGCCTAACAAAACTATACTTGCATTTATTCGCCTTTGGACCCAGCACCTCACTTTAGTGGTTTTCTCTGAAGATAACAAATACAATGCGCATGGTTGCTCATTGAAGCATTGTTTATAATAAAAAACATATACTGGAAATTGGGCCTATGGGATGTAGCTCCGTGGGTAGAGTGCCTGCCTGTGTCTCATCCTCAGCATCACATAAGGCAGGCACGGAAGTATGTGCCTGTAACTCGAGCCCTCAGGAGGCAGAGGCTGGAGGATCAGAAGTTCAAAGCCCTCCATGGCTACATAGGAAGTTTGAGGCCAGCTTGTACTATATGAAAGCATGTCTCAAAAAAACTACTAGATAGGCTAGAGAGATGGCTTCGCAGTTAAGAAGTGTGCTGCGAAGCCAAAGGAGCCAGGTTCAATTCCCAAAGACCCACATAAGCCAGATGAACAAGGTGGCGCATACGTCTGGAGTTCATTTACAGTGGCTGAAGGCCCTGGAATGACCATTTTCTCTCCCCTCTCTCAAATAAATAAATAAAAATAAAAATATACATATAAATATTTTAAAAAACTACTAGAAATCAAGCTGGGTGTGGTGGTGCACGTCTTTAATCCCAGCACTGGAGAGGCTGAGGTAGGGGGATCGATGTGAGTTTGAGGCCAGCCTGAGACTACATAGTGAATTCCAGATCAGCCTGGGTTAAAATGAAACCCTGCCTCAACCCCCCTTCCAAAAACAAACAAACAAACAAAAACCCTAGAAATCACCTAAATATCTATACAAAAAAAAAAAAAGTGACACAGAGCCTGGTGTGACTGCACGATGGAGTAGCACTCCAACAATATGGAGTGGAGGCTGAGGCAGGAGGATTGTCAAGAGTCTGAGGCCAGCCTGGACCACACAGTGAATTCCAAACCAAGGCAGAGTTGGACCCTTTCTCAAAACAAATGACACTGGCATCTAAGTGCCCAGAGCTGCGCACGGTGGCACCCGCACATACCCTAGTGCTGGGGGGCATTGACGTAGCGGAAGCTCATCCTTTACTGCATAGACAGTCGCAGGCCAGCCTCTTGCCACTACAAATGAACTCCAGATGCATGTGCCACTTTGTGCATTTGGCTTTATGTGGGTACTAAGGAACCGAACACAGGCTGTCAGGCTTTGCAAGCAAGTAGGTTTTTTTTTAAGTATTTTTATTTATTTATGTGAGAGAGTGAGACGCAGAGAAACAGAGAGTGAGAGAGTATGGGCATGCTTGGGACTCCAGCCACTGCAAACAAATTTCAGATGCATGTGCCACTTTGTTCATCCGGCTTTACATGGATACTGGGAAATTGAACCTGGGCCATTAGGCTTTGCAAGCAAGTGCCTTAACCACTTAGTCATTGTCCCAGAGGAGCTGTTTTTATTGCCTGTCCCAGCCTTGTGAGCTTTGGCCCCTGGGGGCCCCTTCTTCCGTCCTCACAGCCAGCACGAAGCGTCTTTGTCTCCTGTCTACACTGTGGGGGTTCAGCTCTGTGTCTCCTAGCAACGTTCTGGTCAATGACAGATCATATATGACAGCTGTCCCATCACATGATAATGGAGATGAAATATTCCTGTTGCCTAGCACCAGAATGTCACATCAACACATCATTCACGTATCCATGGTGATGATGGTGTAAACACACCTAGTGCTCTGCTGGTCATAAAAAAGCAGAGTGCATAATCACATATATACCTAACACTTGATAATGAGAGTAAATGACTATGTTATTAGCTTAAGCATTTGCATAACTATACTTTTGCCATTTTATTTTATGTATTTATTGACTTGTAAGCAGAGAGAAAGAGAGAATGGGTGTGTCAGGGCCTCTGACCGCTGCTAATTAACTCCAGATGCATGTGCCACTTTATGTATCTGGCTTTACGAGGGTGCTGGGGAATCAAACCTGGGTCGTTAGGCTTTGTAGGCGAGCGCCTTAACTGCTGAGCCATCGCTTCTGGCCCTACGTGTGCCATCTTCCAAGCACGCTGCGGTTAGAGAGATGACGCCCTCCGTGCGGCACTGTGCAGGGTCACAGAGGCAGCAGCCTCCCGAGTTTCAGGGGACCGAGGCCTCAGTTGCATTGAGTGCTTGACCGGCAGCATCCGGGCTCCTGTAAAGTGTGCCTGGGTGTTCACACTGCTGTGACTTCGTACTGTATTCTCCCTGTGACACGACTTGGGACAGTACCTGTGACAGTTTTCACCATCCATCGGAGAACCCAGGAGGCGTCCCCAGACTCAAAACCCAGGTTGCATAGGGAGCAGGAAGTTCCTTTTGCCATGTAAGGTGTCACAGATTGCAGGAAGGAGCACGCGGGCATCTTTGGGGACATTGTCAGCCTACCACAGGTGAGACATTACCTGTGTTTTAGAAGAGAGCAAATGTAAGCCAGCGTGGTGGCGCACGCCTTTAATCCCAGCACTCGGAGGCAGAGGTGGGAGGATCACCGTGAGTTCAAGGCCACCCTGAGACTACAGAGTGAATTCCAGGTCAGCCTGGGCTAGAGTGAGATCCTACCTTGAAAAACCAAAATAATAATAATAATTATAATATAAAAAAAGAAATAAAAATAAAAATAAAGCAAGAGCTAGAATGGAGCAAATGTGCCAGGTTGTGGTGATGCACGCCTTAAATCCCAGCACTTGGAAGCAGAGGTAGGAGGATTGCCACGAGTTCAAGGCCACCTTGAGACTACAGAGTAAATTCTAGGTCAGCCTGGGCTAGAGTGAGGGAAAAAAAAAAAAAAGACAACTGAGGATATGTATGGGACGTGGCCGGCGGTGTGAGGCTGTTCAAATCTCAGTGCCTTGCAGGCAGCCTTTTGCACTCTTTAGCTTCCTGATAAGCGAGGTACTAGGGATGAGGAGAAGTTTGTGCAAATCCTAGGATCAAGCAACCAACCCTGAGCGAACTCTACTTTTGAACTCCCCACTTACATCCTCTCTCATCCTTACCTATCAATCCTCTGCCAAAAAGATTTTACTTAGAATAAAATCAAATCTGGCTGATGGTGCCTGTCACCCCAGCACTGCAGAGGCTGAAGGACGAGGCTGTCCAGTGTCAGGACACCCCGGGCTACACGATGCGTTCCTGGCCAGGCTGGACTCCTTGGTGAGCACTCAGCACTCAGGAGGCAGAGGTAGGAGGATGACTGTGAGTTCAAGGCCACACTGAGACTCCAGAGTGAATTCCAGGTCAGCTTGGGCTAGAGCGAGACCCGACCTTGAAAAACCAACCAAGCAAAACAAGCTGGAGCGAATGTGACCCCTAGAGGTTCACTGCCAGCTGCAGGGCTTCGCCGTCCACGTGTGAGGACGGGGCGGACCAGAGCGCCCCTCCATGTCTGTCTTGGGCCTGGGCTTATTTCATTTCATTTCATTTATTGATTGATTGATTGTGGTATTTGGGATAGAACCCAGGGATCCACTCGTGCTAGGCAAGTGCTTTACCACTGAGCCCCACCTCCAGCCCCCGGCCTTGGGTTTAGTTCTCCCTGGACACCTGGCACGGTCCGCAAATGGCCGCTTCTGAGGCTGACTTGTCCCTTATACCAGCTAGTCATCCAGGACCACCTTGGGGCAAACGTGTGAGGTCCTCGTCACCTGTCTCAGGAGTAGCAAGTGATGCAGTGGAAATGACGGGCAGAATATTATTCCCATAGGGTCCCTCGACCTCCCTAGGGAAGGGGTCTCGCTCCAGTACAGCTGAGCGTAACCCACGAACAGTGGAAAACTCCTCCGCCCTACAGGCTGCTGGCTTGAGTTTATGATCAGAACTATCAAATGACAGTGTGAGCAGGCTAGCTTCCTGTCACCGGAGATCCTCTAGGATCTGGAGATGCTGTAAGGGGATCAGCGAGTTAGGACATCCTGTCTGACACGGTTAAGCGCTAGCCATGTGTGTTAGCACTTCATGTTCATTTCACATTAATTTTTTTTGCGTGTGTGTGTGTGTGTGTGTGCAGTATATGCACGTGTATGTTCAGATGCACCTCGTGCGCGCTTGCAGAGGCCAGAGGGGAACACCGGACGACCTCCTCCGTCGCTCATCTGTGCGCTTCTTTGAGATGGAGTCTCTCAGTGAACATGGAGCTGCTGTTTTCTGGCCAAGTTGGCTGACCCGTGAGCCCCGGTGGTTCTCTGGTCTCCATTACCCTCAAGACTGAGGTCACAGTCATGTGTGGCCACACCCAGCCGGCTATGCACTGCTGGAGAAAGGACTCAGAGAATCAGGCTCTCTCAACCCTTGTGGTAAGCGTTCTCGCCTGCTGAGCCAACTTCCCTAGCCTCAATACTCAAAAAATTTTAATTTTCTATTTTTTAAATGAAGATTTCCAGAAAGTTTCATCAATAGCATAGAGAAGTCTCATATGTCATTCACCCAGGTTTCCCTGCTGGCTACAGTAGTACATTAGTCTGATATCCAAGAAATGGGTGGCGGTGTGGCTTAGTGGTAGAGTTCTTGCCTCACTTCTGTGAGGAACTGGGTTTGTTCCCCCGTACTCCAAAAGCAAAATTAAGAGCAACCCCCAAACCAGGAAATCAGTGTTGGTGCAAATCAGTGTGTGTGTACTTCTGTGCCTTTTTATCACATATTTTTTTAAACTTTGATTTTTTTTATTTGAGAAAGAGAGGCAGATTGAGAGAGCGAGTAAGAGAATGGGCATTCCAAGGCCTTCAGCCACTGCAAACGAACTCCAAAAACATGCACCACCCTGTGCAGCCAGCTTATGTGGGTCCTGGGGAATTGAACCTGGGTCCTTTGGCTTTAAAGGCTAGCACCTTAACCACTAAGCCATCCCTCCAGCCCGTTCTCACCTATCTTTGTAACCACCAGAGCTATCTCATCTCCACAAAGATCTCCCACGTGGCGTCCTCTTCTAGCCACACGACTCCCTCCTTCCTATCACATCTAAGCCTGTGACCACTAGCCTGCTGGCTACCCCAAGTGTTGTCATTTCAGCGAAGGTTATGGAAGGTGCTGGGGAGATGGCTCACTCGGCAAAGTGCCTGCCGCACAACGTGAGGACCTGAGTTCGGATTCCCAGCACTTACAGCATGTGCATGTCTGCCTCCCCAGCGCCGGCAAGGTAGCCACAGGAGGACCCCTGGGGTTTGCTGGCTTAATGGGAGTTCTAGTCTCCGTGACAGACCCTGATTCAACACTCATTCTCTCTCTCTCCCTCTTTCTCTCTCTGTCTGTCGCTTTCAAATAAATAAATAAAAACAAACAAACAAACAAAATAATGTTCCAGGCTGGTTGTAGTCGGCATACCTTTAATCCCAATACTTGAGAGGCCTACATAGGAGGATCACAGTGAGTTCAAGGTCATCCTGAGACTACAGAGTGAATTCCAGGTTAGCCTGGGCTAGAGCAAGATCCTACCTCGAAAAACCAAAATAATAATAATAATAATACCAACAACAACAACAACATTGGCTCCAAAGATACCTTCATCTTATGATGGAACACTATGAATATATTTCTTTATGTACCAAAAGAAATGATGATATGATAATGTTAAGCATATATATGTGTATATATATATATATATATATATATATATATATATATACATATATACATTTTATTTCTTGAGGCAGGGTCTTGTTATGCTCTGTGACCCAAGCTGACTTCAAACTCATGGTGATCTTTATACTTCAGCCTCCCAAGTACTGAATTCCCATTACAGACATGTGCCACCCCACCCAACAAGGATCTTTCATATAGATAAGTATATATATATATATATATATATATATATATATATATATGTAAGAGAGAAAGAGGCAGATAGAGAAAGAGAGAATGGGCATACCAGGGCCTCCAGCCACTGCAAACAAACTCCAGACAGATGTGCCACCTTGTATATTTGACTTACATAGCTACTAGGGAATCAAACCTGGGTCCTTAGGCTTTGCAAGCAAGTGCCTTAACTGCTAAGCCATCTTTCCAGCCCAGAGCTTTTTTTAAAGAAAGAAAGAAAGAAAGAGAGAGGAAGGAAGGAAGGAAGGGAGGGAGGGAGGAAGGAGAAAGAAAGAAAGAAAAACTGTTTTCCAAGGCCGGGCATGGTGGTGCACACCTTTAATCCCAGCACTCACGAGGCAAAGGTAGGAGGATCGCTGTGAGTTCAAAGCCAGCCCGAAACTACAGAGAGTATTCCAGAACAGCCTGGGCTAGAGTGAGACCCTGCCTTGAAAACAAAACAACAACAAGAAAAAACTTTCCTGGGCTGGATAGATGGCTTAGCAGTCAAGGCACTTGCCTGCAAAGCCAAAGGACCCAGGTTCAGTTCCCCAGTATCCATGTAAGCCAGATGCACAAGGTGGTGCACACATAGATCTGGAGTTTCTTTGCAATGGCTAGAGGCCCTGGCACACACATTCTCTCTCCTCTCTCAAATAAATAAATAAAATATTTTACAAAACTCTTTCCTGAGGTGTGTCTGGCATAGAGAGGTATGCGTGGGCTGGGGAGGTGACCCAGTGGGTACAGTGCTTCCCACACAAGTATGAGGACCTGAGCTCGGATACCCAGCACCCATGTAAAATGCCACGTGTGTGGTGGTGCAGTGCCCAGCTGCAATCCCAGTACGGGAGAGGCATAGAGGAGGATTACCAGCACTTGCTGGCTAGCTAGTCTAGCCAACTGGAATAGATGAGTTCTAGGTTGCGTGAGAGACTGTTTTGAAAAAATTAAGGTGGTGTTGCAGTCAGGTTCGCATTGCTGGCAGAAAACACTGGACCAAGAGCAGCTTGTGGCATGAGGGGGTTATTTTGGCTTACAGACTTGAGGGCAAGCTCCATGATGGCAGGGGAAAACAATGGCATGAGCATAGGGTGGACATCACCTTCTGGCCAACATCAGATGGACAACAGCAACAGGAGAGTGTGCCAAACACTGGCATGGGGAAACTGGCTATAACACCCAGAAGCCCACCCCCAAGAATACACTCCCTCCAGGAGGCTTTAATTCCCAAATTGCCAACAGCTGGGGATGTGGCATTCAGAACACTTAAGTTTACGGGGGACACCTGAATCAAACCACCACAGGTGAGTAACTAAGGCACACCTGACCTCAACCTCTGGCCTCCACACCCATGAGCACCCGCATGCATATAAACATATGTCAAAATAAAACTAAAACATAAGCTGGGCGTGGTGGCACACTCCTTTAGCCCCAGCACTCAGGAGGCAGAGGTAGGAGGATTGCCATGAGTTCAAGGCCACCCTGAGACTACACAGTGAATTCCAGGTCAGCCTGCCCTAGAGTGAGTCCCTACGTGAAAAAAAAGAAAGAAAGAAAGAAAAGAAAACTGAAACATAAACAAATACACTTTTTAAAAATTTTTTTGTTTATTTATTTATTTGAGAGTGACAGACACAGAGAGAAAGAGGCAGGGAGAGAGGGAGAATGGGTGCACCAGGGCCTCCAGCCACTGCAAATGAACTCCGGACGCATGTGCCCCCTTGTGCATCATGGCTAACAGTCCTGGGGAATCAAGCCTCGAACCGGGGTCCTTAGGACTCACAGGAAAGGGCTTAACCGCTAAGCCATCTCTCTGGCCCCAAATACACTTCTTAAAAGCTGGACATGAGCTGGGCTGTAGCACAGTGGTAAAGTGCTTTGTTGAACACACACAGCCCCAGGTTAACTCTCTAGCACCCCAAAAATCAGTCATGATGATGCACACCGATAACCCCAGCAGTGGGGGTAGAGGCAGAGGGATCAGGGCTCAAGGTCTCCTGGAAAAGCTGTGTTTTTTTTCTTTTGTTTTCTCTACTTTCCCCCCACCCTTTTCAATCATGTGGTAAATGTTATATGAACTCACTCATTAAAAAAAAAAAAAAAAAAAAAAAAACAGGTCTGGAGAGATGGCTTAGCAGTTAAGCGCTTGCCTGTCAAGCCTAAGGACCCCAGTTCAAGGCTCGATTCCCCAGGACCCACGTTTGCCAGATGCACAAGGGCGTGCACGCGTCTGGAGTTTGTTTGCAGTGGCTGGAGGCCCTGGCGCGCCCATTCTTTCTCTCTCTCTCTGTCTGTCACTCTCAAATAAATAAATAAATAACAACAACAACAACAACCACAAAAGGCAGGGGCAGGTGGGTTGCAGCTGAGCGGGTAGAGTACTAGCCTAGCATGGAAGAAACTCTGGGTCCATCCCAGCACTGCGAAAGCAGACACGTGCCTATAATCTCAGCACTCAAGAGGCAGAAGCAAGGATGGGTGTGGTGGCGCACGCCTTTAATCCCAGCACTCGGGAGGCAGAGGTAGGAGGATTGCAGTGAGTTCGAGGCCACCCTGAGACTCCATAGTGAATTCCAGGTGAATGCTGCTTCAATTCCTGGCATCATGGCCCTGCTAATCAGCACAGTTGTGTTTTCTTATTATTTAAAGTGTGGTCAAGTGCTAGAGAGATGGCTCGGTGATTAAAGGTGCTTGCTTTTTCAATTCTCCAGTACTCACATAAAGCCAGAAGCACAAAGTGGCTCATGAGTCTGGAGTTTATTTGCAGTGACAAGAAGCCCTGGCATGCCCATGCTCGCTCCCTCTCTCTCCCTCTCCCTCTCCCTCTTCTCTCACTTTCATATAAATAATGAAACTTTTTTTTTTTTGAGGTAGAGTCTCACTCTAGCTCCAGGTGGCCTCAAACTCACAGCGATCCTCCTGCCTTAGCCTCCCGAGTGCTGGGATTAAAGGCGTGCACCACCACGCCCGGCATAAAACATTTTTAAAAAAAATTTAAAGTGTGATCTAGGCTGATAAACACACTTAAAATCCTAGTAGGAGGTAGGACAGGAGGATTGCAAGTTCAAGGCTATGTAGCAAGACCTCGTCTCTAAATAGCTAAACCATGGACAGGTAAGAGGGAGTTAAGCAGCCCGGTGACTTGGAGGCAGTGCTATTGCTGCTGAGTGGTGTTGTCAGCCCGTGTCACCCCAGCCGTGGAGGATCCTACAGTTCAGTCACTTTACAGCCCGAGTCCAAGGGGCTGTGTGGAGCAGAGGCCCACGCGTGGCTTCTGACAAGACTATGTCAGCCGCAAGGAAGGGGTATGTTTTTCCTTTCATGGTCTGTATGGGGGTATCAAATAGCAGCCAAGACTCCTGTGTCTCCCTGCTAGGGACATGGACTCCGGCCACAGCTGATGCCCTCTCATTCTCTGTGCCTGGCTTACATGGGACCTTTTGAATGTCAGTCCTCCTCCTCAAGTCGAAGGCGAGCTCTTCTCCCCTTGTGTTTTTCTTCTTAGCCCAGCCCTGTGCTTCCATCCGAGCACTATTTAATGATAGGTTTGTTTTTGATTATCTGACTTCCTTGCCGGAAGGAGTGCTGCTGGGGGGGGGGGGGCAGGGACCAGCTCTGACTTGTCCACCCTGTGTCCCCCCCCAGAGCTCTGATACCTCGCAGGTGTTCAACACATGGCGGGTGACTGGTGGCCTGTCTACAGCGGCTCCCCTGGCCTGCATGCACGTTGCATACCTCAGGGACAGCTGGAGATCTTGTGGATGTTGGTTCTGGAAGAATGGACTGCAGCCTAGTGTGGGGCTGACTAATCTACACTCAGCAGTAAAGAATTTAACCTCAGCTGAGCATGGTAGCACATGACTTTGTCCCAGCACTCAGGACTGAGCTAAGGAAGGAAAGGTCAAGTTAATGTGGGGGCCACAGAGGAAATTCCAAGTCAGCCTGGGCTAAGTGAGACCCTGCCTCAGAAAAAAAAAAGGAAAAGAATTTAACTTTGCCTGAAGGGAGGGCTCGTTTTTTTGGCATCGGCTTCTGGAGGACAACGTTGGGCCCTGCCCTGTCTTGTGGGAGAAGTTGGTTGGAAGCTGGTGATGGCAGTTTTAATCACATGCGCCCCGTAAACTGTGTTCTGAACATCTAGTCCCCAACTGGTGGCAATTTTGGAGGTGGAGTCTTGCTGGAGGCGGTGTGCTGCTGGGGTGGGCTTAGGGGCGTTCTAGCCATCTCCCCCTCACCAGAGCTCCGCTCACTCTCCTGCTGCCTCCACCTGCTGCGGCCGAGGTGATGTCCAGCCTCTGCTCTACTGTCCTCTCCTGCCCTCACGAAGCTTCGCCTCGAGACCATAAGACAAAATAAACCCTTTCCTCCCATCACCTGCTTTTGGTTGGGTGTTTTTGTCCCAGCAGTGAGAAAGGAACACGTCCTTTTGAGCCCAGAGTGGTGGTGCCCATCTTTACACACACACACACACACAATTTATTTATTTATTTGCAAGCAGAGAGAGAGGGAGAAAAAAGACAGACAGAACGGGCGCGCCGGGGCCTCCAGCCACCGCAAACGAACTCCAAACACATGCGCCACCTCTTGCATCCGGCTATACGCGGGTCCTGGGTAATTGAACCACTAAGCCATCTCTCCAGCCCAGTGGTACACATCTTTAATCCCAGCACTTGGGAGGCAGAGGTAGGAGGTTCACTGTGAGTTTGAGGCTAGCCTGAGACTACAGAGTGAGTTCCAGGTCAGCCTGGGCTAGAGTGACCCTGACAAGAAAGAAAGAAAGCCGGGCGTGGTGGCGCACGCCTTTAATCCCAGCACTCGGGAGGCAGAGGTAGGAGGATTGCTGTGAGTTCGAGGCCACCCTGAGACTCCATAGTGAGTTCCAGGTCAGCCTGGGCTAGAGTGAGACCCTACCTCGAAAAAAAAAAAACCAAAAAAAAAAAAAAAAAAAGAAAGAAAGAGAGGGGGGGGGAAGAAAGAGAGAAAGAAAGAGGGTGGAAGGGAGGGAGGATGGAAAGGAGGATGGAAAGGAGAGAGGGAAGGACAAAGTACAACACGGCCACACCAGATAAACTAACAATGATTTAAGCGAGGAGGGCACTGGACTCACCCAATAGACCAACAGTGTGACTTGAGGTGCGGACTTTGAGCCGAGCATGAGCACCTGAGGCCCGGAAGGACTGAAGACTGATGTCAGCCGAATGCCCAGTGACAACGAGCCCCAGTGCCACCCTAGACACCGACGTGGAGCGAGTGGTGCGTGATTTACGATGTCTAATGTGAGCTGTCACCTGTCACCGCTAAGAGGACCAGACTCCTTCTGAGACTCCATCCATAGAAGACAGCTGGGAGCACCTTGGG
The DNA here is from genome assembly GCA_036346955.1 of Dipus sagitta. Classification (NCBI taxonomy): domain Eukaryota; kingdom Metazoa; phylum Chordata; class Mammalia; order Rodentia; family Dipodidae; genus Dipus; species Dipus sagitta. The sequence continues at coordinate 24,087,008 of CM070777.1, read as the reverse complement.
GACCCCCAAGTCTTTTTGCCCATCCATCTTCTCCCGTGGCTGCTTTCCTCCGTGTCCTTGTCCTTGGATAAACTGTGACCATGAGGACACAGAGGGCTGCATGAGTTCGTTTTGTGTCCCGTGAGTTCTCAACTGCCAGAGTGGCCTCGGAGAGCCTCACATCTGCAGTGCTGTCAGCACTGGAGGTGGCTCTGTTCCCTCACTTAGTGTCTGTGTGGACACTGCGCTGCCCCCCCCCCCGATGGCTGCACTGTACCCCACTGCCACAGAGCCACGCTCAGGCACACATGCACGCTGGCTGAGGAAGCCCGGCTTCTGCTTTCTACCAGCTGACAGCGGCCAGAGGTCAAGTGTCAAACCTGTCCTAGTTAAGAGCACATTGCCCCAACGTCTGGTTTCCCCATGGGGGGCCTCCAGGAGCTGGGGGGCTCCTGGCTGCCTCACCGGCCTCTCCTGCAATGCTTGGCCCTCTGTCGCAGCTGGAGGGGGGCTTTCTTTTCTGGCATTGACACGGACGGGTAGACAAGAGCCGACAGCCACGCTGGCCACTGGGCACTCTGGAGGAGGGAGCGTGGGGCGGGCCGCCAGGCTTTCTCTGGAAACGCCGTGGCTTTGCTGGAGCCCATCAGGTCCCTTCTTGCTCTCAGGCCACCGTCCTGCCGTGGAGTTCTTCCTGCCAGAGCTCGCCGTCCCAGCTGCCTCTCCAAGCTCAAAAGTTTCAGGCTAAACTTAGCAGCCCTGCAGTTACAAAACAAGTTCTTCCATGACTCTTACATAAGCAGATTAAGCCTCTGTGACTCCCCCTGTGCCTCTGGAGCTGAACCTGCTGCCAAGGGCTCCGGGGGCAAGGGCACTCGCCCTCTCTCCACACGCCAAGTCCCCCACACAAACTGGCACCATTCAGCCCAGCGGAGAAGGTAGAGGAGGGGAGAGCTTGGCTTGTTTCCTCCCTGCCTGGGGCAGCTTCCCTGTCACACCATGAGACCCACTCATCCCCTCCAGGAGTCTCTGACAGGCACCTGCAGCCTGCAGGCGCCCTTGTAGGGCTCATAGGAAGTTCTGGAAGACGCCATGCTGGGAGGAACTGAGCCTCCTGCCCACAGCAGGGTGAGAAGCTGTTCCAGTTTGGCTAGGACCCCCCTCTTTCCACCGCGGAGCCCCACCTCTGAGCCATAGCCGGCACCAGCTCGTTAGCCTGTCTGTCCCTTGCCTGCCGAGGCTCCAGACAACTTCCTGTGACCAACACATTGACTTCAGCTTCATGATGGACCCTGAGTCATGACCAAGTCCTGACCTACAGAAAATGTGTGCAACGGTGATGTATCGTTGTTAGTGGAAGCTACTCTATTTTGAGAGTTCTGTATTATATGTGATAGCTGCTCTATTTTTTTAAAAAAGTGTTTTATTATTTGTCTGAGAGAGAAAGACACAGAGAAAGAGAGTGACAGAGAGAGTGAGCTTGGGCGCACCAGGGCTTCCCTGCTACTGCAAACAAACTCCACAGCCATGTGCCACTTACTGCATCTGGCTTTATGTGGGTACTGGGGAATCGAACCCAGGCCATCAGGCTTTGAAAGTAAGTAATCCAACCCAGCTACTCTATTTTGAGAGTAACGTATATACATGATAGACAAGTAATACTCTTGGGAGGCTGGGGCGCTGGCTCAGTAGTTAAAGGAACTTGCTTACAAAGCCTATCTATTTAGGTTTGATTCACCAGCACCCATGTAAAGCCAGATGCAAAAGTGATGAATTTATTTGCAGTGGCAAGAGACCCTGGTATGCACGTGCACGTGCACACACACACACACACACACACACACACACACAAATAAAATTGTTTCGTTAAAAAGGTAAGTAATACTTGGGAATCTTTATTTTGTCACACTCTTGGATAATGTAGCTGAGTCAGTGTTTGTGATGCACGGATCAGATCTAAGTCTCTGGTAGGACTTTCTGTGAGGAGGGACCAAATACTTACCTGTGCTCTGTCCAGAGGTCCAGTCACCATCCAAGTGTGACAGATAGGCGTCACAAAGGTGACTGCTGGGGAGCTCTGGTGGGGCCGTGGGTCAGCGCACGGTACTCATAAAGACAGGTGACTGCTGGGAGAGGGCTTGCTGAGTGTCTAACAGGCAGTAGTGGCCCCTGGGACAGGGAGGGACATTTCCTTCAATGGTAAAAAGCCCATGCTCCCTGTGCATAAACTCTCACCCAGGGTCTTGTGGGTGACCCTAACGAAACTACTGGGTCATGAAAAGAAAAAATAAAAAGTGAAAGGAAAGGAAAGAAAGGAAAGAGTGGGGGAGGGTTAATCAAAATCTAAAAGAGTATGAATAAGTCATATAGAAACCTACTATTTTGGACAATGGAGCACCCAGCAGCCATAGATTGTTACTAGAAAAATTTCAATGCAGGTATGGGATACCTTCCAGTGAGCTGTTGGCAAGGGAGGTCCCTGATGCCCCCCAAACATTACAGGTCATTGCCAAGGCCCTTGGTTTCCCACCAGGAATAGATGGTAAGACCCTATTGCTGAAGACTCCACATACTTGGGCTGCAAGGCCACTGAGAAATCCTGCTGGAACTGAGCTGAAAACCTCCTCCATGTAGACCAGCTGACAGAAAGCTGGAAAAAGCTATGCTGTATGCAGTTCAATGGGAGAAAGAGAGGTCATCAGTGGAGATACTCAACAGTAGACACTTAAATTTGACCAGCCAGGCCAAATGAGCCAACAGGTACAACAGTGGCACATCTGTTATGGTGGAAACCAACTGCTCTCTAATTGGACTGGAGGCCTACTCCACAGGAGGGAATACATGACTGGTACTGAAAACCTATGATGGGGGAGGTCATGAGCCCTAGGGGTGTAAGACCTGCTGCTATCTGGCTAAATGCATATATTATGCTCACCAAACTGTCCAGTAAGCACTTCTCTTAATGTTCATACCCATATATTAATGCTACTCTCACTTTTGGTTAGAGAAGCAAGACCATCATAATGGGAGGAAAAGATGATGACATCACAATAAAAGAGAGACTGATTGAGAGGGGGAGGGGATATGATGGAGAGTGGAGATTCAAAGGGGAAAGCGGGGGGGGGAGGGAGGGCATTACCATGGGATATTGTTTACAATCATGGACGTTGTTAATAAAAAAAAATTGAAAAGAAAAAAAAAACATTGTAACAGAAAGATTTGCCCATAGGAAATCTCTGTAGTCATCTTTTCTTAAGGCTGCAGATGGGGTGCTGTGTGTGTGTGTGGGGGGGGGTTTGCTGGTTCCGGTTTGCTGGGAGGCAGGCTGTGTCTCCATGAGCCCTCTTCTATTTCTCACATGATTGCGCACCTGAGCAAGGATTCCCAGTGGTCTAGTGGAGAGACGGAATAGGGTTACAGTTTTTATTGCAAATCAACTAGTCGCCTTCAAAGACTGTATCTGCTTCCGGGCGTGGTGGTGCACACCTTTAATCCCAGCACCTGGGAGGCAGAGGTAGGAGGATCACCATGAGCTCGAGACCACCCTGACACAACATAGTGAATTCCAGGTCAGCCTGGACCAGAGTGAGACCCTACCTCAAAAAAACAAAAAAAAAAAAAAAAAAAGATTATATCTGTTTACACAGCCTATTTATTTTTATTTTAAATATTTATTCATTTATGTACTTGAGAGAAAAGAGAGAGAGAGAGAGAGAGAGAGAGAATGGGCACGCCAGGGCCTCCAGCCACTGTAATCAAACTCCAAACATGCCAGATGTCACCCTGTGCATCTGGCTTACGTGGGTCCTGAGGAATTGAACCTGGGTCCTTTGGCTTTGCAGGCAAGTGCTTTAACCACTAATCCATCTCCCCAGCCCTATTTATTTTTTTAAGTAGGGTCTTACTCTAGCCCAGACTGATCTCAAACTCATGACAATCCTCCTACTTCAGCTTTCCAGATGCTGGGATTAAAGGTGTGCTCCACCGTGCCTGGCTTTTTGTTTGCATGTGTGTGGGCACATACAGGCATGCACGCGGAGGCCAGAAGCTGGTGCCAGGTATCTTTCTAACTCTCCATCTTATTTTTAAAATATATTTTATTTATTTATTGGCGGGGGAGAGATTGAGAGAGAAGGGGTGCCAGGGCCTCCAACCACTGCAAACAAACTCCAGATGCATGCACCCCCTTGTGCATCTGGCTGGCTTACGTGGGTGTTGGAGAATCAAACTGGGATCCTTTGGCTTTGCAGGCAAACACCTTAACTGCTAAGCCATCTCTCCAGCCCTATTAATATTATTTCAGATAGCATCTCACTGAACCTAGAGCTCACCGATTCATCTAGACTAGGTAACCAGCAAGCCCCAGGGTTCCTCCTGTCGCTGCCTCCCAGATTCTTATCATTATGCCTTATGCCACCATGCCCAGCTTTTAGTTGGTTTATGGATATCTGAACTCAGGTTCTCATGCCAACTGGGGCATCTTCCCAGCTAGGCTTAAAATATATGTACATTTGTATGTATACATACGCACATATATTCTCTTTTATAACAAAAGTATTAAATTCCCATTCAAGAATGTTTGAGGCCAGGCAATGGTGGCGCACACCTTTAATCCCAGCACCCTGGAGGCAGAGTTAGGAAGATCCATGAGTTCAAGGCCATCCTGAGACTACATAGTGAATTCCAGGTCACCCTGGGCTAGAGTGAAACCCCACCTCAGAAAAACCAACCAACAAAACAAACAAAAAACAAAAAATAAAAAATAAAAATAAAACAAAGAATGTTTGAGTCAGGTTTAGAAGAGTGCTGGTAATCCCATCCCAGTACTTGGTAGATGGAGGCAAGAAATTCAAGGCCATCCTCAGCTGTGTAGTAACTTCTAGCCTGGGTGACATTAAACCCTATGTAAAAAAAAAAAAAAAAAAAAAAAAAAAAAAAAAACAGACTTTGGCCTGAGAAGTGGTGCTGGCCTATTGGTCGGAGTTCAATTTCCCAGCCATCAACATAAAGTTGGATTGGCATTTGCTTGCAGTGGCAAGAGACCCTGGTATGTCCGTATGACATGCATACACACACAAAAATAAATAAATAAATAAATTAAAAAATGACTGTCAGATGGGCTGGAAAACATTTGTAATCCTAGCACTCAGAAAGCTAAGGCAGAAGGATCACGCATTTGAGGTCAGCCCAGGTTACATAGTAAGACCCTGTCGGTAAAAATAGAAAACTTGAGGGCTGGAGAGATGGCTTAGCAGTTAAGGCCCTTGCCTGCAAAGCCAAAGGACCCAGGTTCAATTCTCTAGGACCCACATAAGCCAGATGCACAAGGTGGTGCATGCGTGTGGAGTTCATTTTCAGTGGCTAGAGGCCCTGGCGTGCCCATTCTCTCTCTCTCTCTCTCACTTTGCCTCTTTCCCTCTCTCAAACAAATAAATAAAAATAAAAAATATTTTTAAAAATAGAAAAATTGAAACGGTTCAGTCACTAAGGCACTTGCCTCAACAGCATAAAGCACTGAGCTTGATCCCCAGAACCCATGTGCAAGTGGCGGGGGTGGCATGTGCTTAGCAGTACAGTGTTGGGGAGGCAGAGACAGAACTACTGCGGTTCCTGGCCGGCCAGTCCAGCTTAACTGGTGAGTTCCAGGTCAATGAGAGACTGTCACAAAAAGGGCGCACTTTGATCTCAGCACTCGGGAGGCTAAGGTAGGAGGATCACTAGGAGTTTGAGGCTTGCCTGGGTTACAGTGAGAACCTATCTTGGAAAAAACAAAAACCAAAAAAGCAGCTGGTATAAGGAACAACATTCAAAGTTATCCTCTGGGCTCCATATGCACACCAGCCCACACGCACACATACCTGCTCACACACGAACTTGCATACACATACTGGTACGGAAGAAACGAAGAATCCAGGTTCACTCCTGTAATCCCAGCACTTTGGAAGCTGAGGCAGGACACTTGTGATGAGTTTGAGGTTACCCTGGACTACACAGTGAGTTTCAGGCCAGCCTGCTAGAGTCTGTCTCAAACATACAAATAAAAACAATCAATCAATCAATCAATCAATCAATCAATCAAGGGGCTGGAGAGATGGCTCAGCAGTTAAAGCACTTGCCTGTGAAGCCTAAGGAACCAGGTTCGATTCCCCAGGACCCAGGTAAAGCCAGATGCGCAAAATGGAGCATGCTTCTGGAGTTTGTTTGCAGTGGCCAGAGGCCTGGTGTGCCCATCCTCTCTCTCTCTCTCTGTCCTTGCAAATAAATAAGCAAAATGTTTAAAAAAATCAATTACAGTTTGGTAAAGTTGGGTGTGGTGTCAAATACATGTGATCTCAGGACTTGGGAGGCTGAGGCAGGAGCATGGAGAGTTTGAAGCCAGCCTGGGTTACATAATGAGGTGCTGTTTCAAAACAATAATGAGGTGCAGGGACACTGAACCTAGAGAGAGCGCGTTGGGGAGGGTTTCAACTGACATTGTTAGGAAAATGCCTGGGTGCCTTCCTCCTTGACCAATGCCTACTCTAGACACTCTGTGACTTACAGCCAAAATATGGGAAGACATCTCTAACCTGAAATATGCTTACACTGGGAGCCCATCCACTAGCATGTGTGGTGGTTTGGGTCAGGTGTCCTTCATAAACTCATGGGTTTTGAACGCTTGATCCCCAACTGGTGGCAGTTTGGGAATTGGACCCTTGCTGGAGGAGGTGTGTTGGTGGGGGCAGGTTTGTGGGTGTCACAGCCAGCTTCCCCTTGCCAGAGTTTGGCACACTCTCCTGCTGCTGTTGTCCACCTAATGTTGGCAAGGAGGTGATGTCCTGCCTCTGCTCATGCCACATTTTCCCTACCGTCATGTAGCTTTGAAGTCTGTAAGCCAGAATGAGCCCTTTCCCCCCATGAGCTGTTTGGTCGGGTTCCTCTGTGCCCCTCAACGGTAACTGCAAGAGTTGGAGAATTTTCACCCTCCTGGGTGTTTTACATTGTTCTCTTTGAAGGGAGGAGGGAAAGCGGGTTAGGACCTGAGAGAAAAACACAATGTATAGGACATAAAATGACATAAAAAGGCCTGGATATCCATGACCTCACAGTGCCTGACACTACCTACACAAGACCATCGTAAGAGGAGGAAAAGATCATGACATCAAAATAAAAGAGAGACTGATTGAGATGGGGAGGGGATATGATGGAGAATGGAATTTCAAAGGGGAAAGTGGGGGAGGGAGGGTATTACTATGGGATATTGTTTATAATCATGGAAAATGTTAATAAAAATTGAGAAAAAAAACACAATGTAAACAAGATGAGGCCAAAAGGGAACCTGGAGCTGGGAAGATGGCTCAGCGGTTAAAGGCACTTGCTTGCAAAGCCTCACAGACCAGGTTCGATTCCCCAGTACCCATGTAAAGCCAGATCCCCACAATGGCGCATGCATCTGCTGTTCGTTTGCAGTGGCAGGAGGCCCTGGAGTGCCCACACTCTCTCTTTTTCTTTCTCTCTTATTCTCTCTCTGCTTACAAATAACAAAATATTTTTTTAAAGAAGGGAACCTGTGGCTCAGAGAACTGGTAAGTACCCTGCTTAGGTGTGGCTAAATCTAGGAATGTGGTGTCTTGAATGTAAAAATAAAGGAAAGAAAGAAAAAAAAGAAAAAAGAAAAAGAAAGAAAAAGTCCCTATAGCCTCAGGTGTCTGTGATTAAGTTTCCTATTCGTCCTCAGCGTTGGGAGGTGGAGCCCTGCTGGAGGGCTGCGTCACCTGGGCGGGGTCCAGCCTGAGCCCTGGCTGTTCAGTTCTCTCCCTGTGCCGTGGGTGTTCCTGCACCACGAGGAAGCTTCTCCCGGACTCTGCAAGCCTGAAATTAGCCCTATCTTCCCAGAACCTGCTCCTGGCCCGGTGTTTGTCTCAGCAACAGGAGGGAAACTGCGACACGGAGCACGCCGTCTACAGAGCTGCTTCTGCCCCTTAGGAGCTGTGTTCATTTTGTAGGGAAAGTGTATTTCAACAGCTGGAGAGTCCCAGGGTCTCCCTGATTCCTCCCCATGGGTGCACAGAGAAGGACTCTGTCACATGGCAGTGTCCCCGGAGTCACTTCCATGGACGTTTGGGCAGCGAGAGACTCCAAACAAACAGGCAAACAACAAAACTATAGGCAGGACCGACTTGTACCTACAAACCAAGCCTCAAAGGTCCTTCCCAGGGACTTTCCCTGGGCTCAGACAAGCAGTCAAGCTGAGGCTGGCTATGGAGTGGGCTCGGGAGACCCAAGCCCAGGGAAGATGGGGACACTGAGGAAGCCGGGGGCCTAAGCCACCGTCTCCTGGGACTGGCAGTGTTCCCCTTGCTTCTCAGGGCCAACAGGGATGCCAGGCCTACCAGAGGAACCTGGAGGCATCAGGACGTTCCCTTCTGTCTCCATACTCTGGTTTTCTTAGTTCAGATTTGCAAGGGAGAACCTGACTGGTTGGCTAGGCTTGGGTCAGGTGCCCAGCTCCAGTTCAGTCAGCTGCAGCAGACGACAGGTGGAGAAGGGGCTGGGGAGCGAGACTAAATCTACTATAAAAGGTGGCTTTCTCTACTCCACCCGAAGGCTGTGGCCAGAAGGGACCAATGAGTCACCATTCTGGTGCAGTAAGATTCCAAAACCCCAAGGCCCCTCCCCCTCCCCACCGCCACAGCCCCAGCTGCCTTTCTTCACCTTTCTTGTGCGGCTGTTTCCTCAGGATTGAATTATCACCTCCTGGAGGGAGGAGCTCAGAAACTCCTAAGAATCTGGAAGCTACCTAGCAGGCTCCAGGTCCTAGGTTCAATCCCTGGCCCCACAGAAAATTACAAGGCACAGGAAATCCAAAAAGTTCTAAGACTTGGGTCCCTCCCAAGGCTAGATAAGCAGCCAGTCATTGCAGAGACAGGAGACTCGTTGGTGGAGCTGCCTGCTAGCTGGGCAGGGCGCTCCAGAGTTGCAGCTTCTGTGAGTCAGCACCCACGCTGGGTTGGGCTGTGTAAGAGATGCAGCTACCTTTGAGCCAAACAGACTCCATCTGGGCAGGGTCCTCGGTCTGTCATGGGCTCTCCATCTGGGGTGAACTGATACTCACACCTCCAAAGGAACAGTCACTCAACAACTGTGTATTGAGTGTTGTTCATGTGCTACTTTCCCTTTTATTATTTATTTATTTATTTGAGAGAGAGAAAGAGGAAGGGGGGGGAGAATGGGTGTGCCAGGACCTTGAGCTCTTGCAAATGAACTCTAGATGTGTGTGCCACTTTGTGTACCTGGCTTACTTGGGGAATTGAACCTGGGTCCTTTGGCAAGCACCTTAACCACTAAGCCATCTCTCCAGCCCTCCTTTTCCTTTTATTCATTTTATTATTATTTAGATAGGATTTTGCTCTAACCCAGGCTGACCTAGAATTCACTATGTATTCTCAGGGTGGCCTTGAACTCATGCTGATCCTCCTACCTCTGCCTCCTGAGGGCTGGGATTAAAGGCGTGCGCCACCACGCCTGGCTTCCTTTTCCTTCTAAATTTAGCTTTTATAGACAGGTCTCATGCATGTATGTATCCCACGCTGGCCTCAAACTCAGGGGGTAGCCTTGAACTTCCGACCCTTCTGTCTGCACTTCCCCAGGGCTGGGATCCCAGGCGTGCACTACCACACCGGTTTATGCTGTCAGGGACGGAACCCAGGGCCCTGTGCGAGCTGGTCAAGCACTCCACCCCTCGAGCTATTTCGCCGGCCGCGAGCTGACTCCCTTATGGCTCATGGTTACTTGAGCCTGCTCTTATCTTCCTGACTCACCAGGGCCCCGGGCCAAGTTAAGATTCCTAGAGACAGGTCTTCCTCGGCCTGCCCTGTCTCCCTGAGGTCTCGTCCTTGCAAAGTCTGCCTCGTTGCCCTCTTGGATGACTCAGCAGCTTCTCCCTAGAAGTGGGTTGGGTCTTTCTGTGCCTGGCAGAACTGCCAACTTGAGAAATACATAGGAACCTCTGGTGCGCGCTAAGCAAGCGCGCCATCGGGCTAACCCTCCGTCCTGTCCCTCAATTTTGCAGGGCTTTCAAGTCAGATCCGAGCACATCTGCAGGCCACAGGCCACCCCGGGCGTCCCGAGCACAGGCACACACGCACACACACACTCGCGCGCGCGCGCGCTTCCACACGTCCTTGTCTATTCCCTTCCTTCCCTACTGGAGCAGCATTCCTAAGGGCCGCCACTTTCCCATTTGGTCGGTGGCCTCCGCCAATGCCTCCTCCAGCTTCAGCTGTCACAGCTGGTGTGGAACAAGTCCCCTGATTCTGGAACCAGCCGGCGCCCCCGCAACGGGGACCCTACACCCCTGGCCTTCGAGAACTCGCTCGGTGAGAAGTCTTCACCCACTCGCGACTTCATTAATCCTGGAAGCCTGCTTCTGATTGGCCTGGCGCAGGGCTGGGCTCCGCCCCGAGGTGACAGGTCCGTGCGCCAAGAGTGACGGTCCGTTCCTCCGTGCTGGCCCCGCGGCGCCCAGGGCGCGTGCACCCGGCACCCGCGAGGGCTCCCCGCGTAGGGAGATCCATCGGGTAAGGGTTGCAACCCCATCTGTTTTTTAGAACACGTCAAAATCCCCGGAGATTTTGCAGAGGAGAGTCAGGGCACCGGGGAGCGTTCCCGGCGTCTGGCTAGCTGACGCACGCGGGCGTGTCGCGCGCTCCCGATACATTGTGCTGGGAGCCCAGGGTCCCCACGGGTCGGACCCCTGGCTCTCTGCAGCTCCGATCCCGGGCAAGTCTAGTCCGCCCGGGCTCGGCTCGGGGTCCCGCGCCGGCCGCCACCTGTACCCTGGGGACGCCGCGTGGCCGTGCAGGAGGCCCGGGAACCCCTGGTCTCCATCAGTGCGGGTCCCCAGGCCGCTCCTTCCTACTTCCCTAGGGCTTCTACCCGGCGCGACCCGCGTGTCCCCGCGCACGCAGGCACGCACCCCCGCTCGCACGCCCGCCCCCGCCTCCGACGGCCCCGTGCCGGAGCGCACGCAGCCCCGGGCGCGGCGGCTGCGGGCCGGGAAGGGAGCGGGGCTCCGGCGGGGCTGGGCGGGCGGAGGGCGGAGCTCCGGGGCCGGGCGCGCTGGGCCGGGGCGTGTCCGCGCCGCCGCGCTCCGGTCCGCCCCGCCCTCGGCCCGCCGCCCCGCTCCGCTCGGTTCCTCGTCGCCGCAGCCCCCGCCGTTGCTCCCGTCGTCGCCGCCGCCCCGGAGGTAAGCGCCGGGGAAAGCGCCCGGGTCCCGAGGGCGCCCCAGATCTCCGGCCGGGCTCCCGGGCTGGGGCGGGGGGACATGGGGCCGGCGATGCGGGGAGGAGCGGAGGAGAGGGCGCAGGGCCTAGCCGGGTCCCGGGCACGGAGCCGGGGCTGTTTGCGCTGGCCTGGCCGGTCCGCGGCGGGCGCAGGTGGGCACCGAGGGTACCGGGCCGGAGAGACGCGCGGAGGATCGTCCTGAGCGCCCGGACCCGGGAGCCAGGGAGCCGTGGGACGAGCGGGCGGAAAGGGCACGGGCCGCCGCGTGGAGGCCCGGCGGGCCGCGCGTCTAGGTGACCTTCCCCCGCGGCGCCCTCTGGACCTCGATGCCGCCAGCCCGGCTCGGGGAGGAACCCTCCCGTAGCCCACGCTCGCCGGGCCAGGCCCGTGGGCCTCTGCCGGCCAAGCTGCCTTCGCTTGGATGAGCTTTGAGGAACAGCCATTGCCCGGGTGCCCCCCGGCCCTGGCCGGCCCATGCCCGGAGAAGCTGGCGTCTGGCACCTCCCGAGCGTGCCAGCGCCTTCCCGGGCGGAACAGGCTGTCCAGAGTGGACTTAGGCCGCAGGGACCTGGACCTGGACCTGGACCTGGACCCGGACTAGAGAGGTTTAGCCACGGGAAGACGTGACCCCGCGGGCAGCGATGTGGCCTGCCTCGGGGGCGTTGGAGGGGTTCCTGGTGGGGTGGCTCATTCATTCTCAGAGGTGCACTCGGGAGACTGGTTCAGAGCCTGACATTAGATTGGAGGCCCACAACCCTAGCGATTTGTCCAAGGTCACACAGGAAGAGCCCAAACTTCGGTTTCCCGTCTGTAGAATTACACTTCGTTGGGTTTGGAGGGAGAAAAGGACGCAGTTAACATGAAATATTCAAACAGTCCGTGCCATGTGCAAGGCCTCCCTAGACGCCCTGACACCGTGAAGCTCTAGGGGAGGACTGATTCCCCCCCCCACACACCATGTGTTCTACCGGATGGGACTCCATAAAGATACGCCCTGTTTTAATCATCGCCGTTGCCTTCTTATTAACCGACAGCTGTATACCGGTTTTGAGTAATCTTGAGGATAACTCAGTTTACAAATTGACTAGGTCAGGCTGGAGCAGTAGCTAGCTGTGCAGTTACTTGAATGGAGAGACTGGGCCCAACCCCGGGCTACCTAAAGTCCTAGCTACCTGACCAGTCCCTCTTCTCCAGGGGAGAGGGGAAGGACTCCTTTGCCTTATCTTGCTGGCGGCCAGGCTAGGCCAGTCTTTCTTTGAACTGAACTCCTATAGGGCCAAGCTCAGGCTCCAAGCCGCTTTAGGGTCTAAAATGGGCCAACTGACATACAGTGGGTGCTTGAGAAAGATCTGCGGGGGTAAATGCATTTATTGTATCCACCGGATTGGTGCAGGTTAAGTAGTGAATGGGGCTGCGGGCTCAAGTCACTGCCCCATCGATCCCAGGCATCCTTCTCACGCTTCCAGAAGACAACCTTGCCTACCAGCACACATATTTCTTTTTAATTTTTTTAAAATTTTATTTGCAAGCAGAGGGGGGGGGAAGGAGACAGAGGGAGGATGGGTGCACCAGGGCCTCTAGCTATTGCAAATGAACTCCAAACACATGCGCCCCCTTGTGCATCTGGTTTACCTGGGTACTGGGGAATTGAACCTGGGTCCTTTGGCTTCACAGGCAAGTGCCTTAACTGCTAAGCCATCTCTCCAGCCCCCAGCACACATATTTCACTATTATGGTGCATATAGTCCTGGAGCTGTGAGAAGCAGACACTGTTTTCTGACTGGAAGTCACTGCATTAAATATATTGTCTTCATTTCATGACTTTCCAAGCCCATGGGGACCTGGTCACACTGACGTTTCTAGGCTTGAAGCTAGAGGGACATGGGTGAATAGGATTCTGCCTAAGGCCTGGGGCCTGTGGTACCTCCTCTTTCCTGATGGTGGCCCTGTTGGTGGCTTCTGCTTGAGTTGTCCTGAAGGGGTCTGGCCCCAGGGGGGACGGGTGCTCACAACTGATTACTTTTTTTTTTTTTTTTTTTTGCTCTAGCCCAGGCTGACCTGGAACTCATGTTGATCCATCTACCTCTGCCTCCTATGTGCTGGGATTAAAGGCGTGCGCTACCACGTCCGGCTTGGTTACTTACTTTTATTTCTGCTATCCTAGAATGGGCTTTCGGCAGGGGCTGTTAGTAGTCGGGGTCCAGGAGTACCATCCAGTGGCTATGCTGGTCCTAAGGCAGCTGTGATGGTGGGGAGGGCCGTCCTCCCCACCTTAACCAGTAAGGTGCTCCTGAGTCATTTCGCCCTTGAAGTCTCTCATGGTGTGATGTCTGTAGTAGTGGTGACTGAGGGGCACACGTGTGGGGAGGCAGCCCCGCGGGGGGCTCAGAGTCTGCTCTGCAGCTCTGGGCTTTCCCTAGGCGTCTGTGGCCGTAACCAAGGAGAGATGAGCAGTGGGCTCCTCTGCGAGGCGCACGTCTGTACTCCACTGCTCTCTGACAGTGCATGCAGCGCACTGCATGCACAGCTGGGCTACAAGGAGCCTAAAAATGCAGCCCGGGCTTACCCGAGCCACAGAGCCCAATACAGGTTAAGTGGCTTTCTTAGGTCTCAGTTTCTCTCTCTCTTTTGAGGAAAGGTTTCACTCTAGCCTAGGCTAACCTGGAACTCACTCTGTAGTCCAGGCTGCCCTCAAACTCATAGCAGTCCTTCTACTTCAGCCTCCTGAGTGTTTCTTTTTTTTCTTTTTAAAACATTTTATTTATCTATTTTATTTATTTATTTGAGACAGAGAGAGAGTGAGAATGGGCACACCAGGGCCTCGAGCCACTACAAACGAACTCCAGACACATGCACCACCTTGTGCATCTGGCTTGTGTGGGTCCTGGAGAATCGAACCTGGATCCTTAGGCTTCGCAGGCCACCGCCTTAACTGCTAAGCCATCTCTCCACCCCAGTTTTTTATCTTTTGTTTTGTTTCTAGGTAGGGTTAGGGTCTCACTTTAGCCCAGGCTGACTTGGAACTCACTGTAGCACCAGGCTGCCCTCACACGCACAGTGATCCTTATACTTCAGTCTCCTGAGCGCTGGGGTTAAAGGCGTACACCACCACGCCCAGCTGCTATATATATATATATATATATTTTTTTTTTTTTTTTGAGAGAGGGTCTCATGTAGCCTAGGCTGGCCTAGAACTCACTGTGTAGATGAGGGTGACCTCAAACTCCTCATCCTCATGCCCCGACATGACAAGCATCCACCACCATGCCCACTTCTGCTACGTCATTCTTGCCCATCCTAGGAGCTTACCGTATGTTCTGTGACATTACTGTGTGTGCTTTGTGCTTGGGTTCAGAGGTGAGGTGTCACCCAGGTGGCAGAGCGACAGGGCCGGTGTTCACACTGCGCCTCCGCTGCTGTTCCGAGGAGCCAGTACATACGAATGCCTTGCAAAGGAGCAGGGGCTGTTTAGTGGGGAGCAGACTGAGCTTGTGTGAGGCTGGTGTTGCCGGCTCGTAGTGGACGGTGCTCAGAGGAGTCACTCTGTTTGCAGCAAGGAGCTGGGTGTAGAAGGACCAGCTTTCCTTGTGATCAGGTAGAAAGGATTCTTCCAGAATCTATCTGACTAGACAATACCCAGCTAAACAATGCCTCTTTATGGACAGAGGGGACTCTGGACCCTGTAGTACAGGGTGAACTTTTGGCCATATGCTCAGCAGTCATTGTAACAAGAAATATGCAAAACAAGAGCTTGATTTGGTTTCCAGCGTAGCAGACAGCTTCAAGGCACTGAGATGAACTTCCAGACCAGACACAGTTCTGGAGAAAGGGAATTTGTTTGAAGCTTACAGATCCAGGGGAAGTTTCATAATGGCAGAAGAAGCTGGCCTGCTTTTATGGGTTCAAACAGACAGACAGAGAAGCCACAAACCACCACAGGCAAGGAAGCACACGTCAGGAACTCCAGGCTGAGCTCTCTGCATAACTTTAGATCCACCCCACACCTAAGAGCTGGTCCCTAGGATCCGCCTCTAGCCGCGTGGCTGCAGAGCTAAATACAAACGTGAATTAAAATCCTGAATGTATCGCGGCCATCCATTCAGACTACCACACCCATCATCACAAAATACCAAGACAAAACAAAAAGCCGATTTTTGGGGCTGATGATGTAGTGTCGTTCTTGCCTAGCATGTGGGAGGCCTGGATGACCCTGAGCACTGCATCAACCAGGTACGGCGGTACATGCTTATAAGCCCAGCACTCCGGGGAGATAGGAGCAAGAGGATCAGTTCAAAGTCATCATCCCTGCTTGCATACTGAGTTTGAGGCCAGCCCTGGCTATATGAGACCTGGTCTAAAAACCACTGCCCCCTCAAGCCCGTATTCATGTGTCTGTTGTCTGTCGTCTGTCTTCTTAGTAAAATACCGGCTGTATTTGCCGCATGTTTGTTGTATATCAGCCACAGAATTAAGAGCTGTATATTAAGGAAAAATGAGATGCCTAGAGGTGTGTGACTTGCTCAAGGTTACTCGCCTAGAAAGCAGAGTAGGCATACACTCGGGTCTATTAAACTCCTCAAGCTACTCACTTAGTCTGTCCCCTCCCGTCCCCCCCCCCACCCCCAGGGCCCAGCGAGCCAGGCCAGGCCACAGGGCTCCAGAGAAGTTGAGATGCTGTGGCTATACAGGAGCCCTGTTGTGCCTGAACTCTAGACCCTGGCATGCTGGGCTGCTAACCCGTCCGTCTCCTCTTGACGGGTGGGTGAGTACGTAGGCAGGCTGTCCTGACTCACCTGTAGTCTCCTGAACCTTGTGGAAGGCTGTGCTGGTGGTGGCAGCCCAGCTCCAGGGCGTTTTAAAACAGAAGCCGCTCCTGGAAAGCCAGGCTCCCCCCTCTGAGGCTCTTGTGGGTGGTGGAGGGGCGTTCGGGGTACCTAGCCGGCATCTGGAACCAGGGGCTGAGCCTGGGGAGAAAGTGCTGGGGTGTGTGTGTGTGTGTGTCTTTCAGTCTGTGGGCCGTGGTGTGTGTGTGGGGGGCTCCTGAGTGTGTCCACTGAGACACAGCCTCGGACGGGGAAGCTGTTTTCTCTGGTCCCCAGGGACAGGGAGGTGACTTTGCTTTACTGTAATCCTAGCAGGTCTGAGGCCACGCCGTAGTGGACCTACTGCTGCCTGGGCTGGTGTTGCGACACAGCAGAGCACGAGGCTGTTCCCAGAGCTTTTGTGAGTGGAGTCCGGGGACAGTGACGATGGGGATGGAGATTTTGGTTGCTACGTTGGTTGGACTCCTGGCAGGCATCTGGTGTGCACTTGCAGGGGGTGTTGAGTGTTGGGTGCCTGAGAAGGAGTGTGCCCTGTCACACCCAGTGTGTCTTCTGCCGGGTTGATGACCCTTCAGTAGTCACCTGGGTGGACTGGGGCATGTCATGGCAGAGTGGCTCTTGGTCTTTGCGAACTGGCCCTGCCCCTTTGCTTTTGAGGTGAAGTCCTGGCCCTCTGGTGCCACCTGAGCGTAGGAGACTTTGCCTCCCAGCTCTTCTGGCTGCTCTCTGGGTCCCACTGCTGTCATCGTAGTGGCTATTGACTCTCATGCCGCAGCAAGAGCCTGTGTCAAGGTTGTGGTTCTGCCGGCTGGCTGGTGCAGTGAGCCTGCTCTTGTCAGAGCCCTGCCTCTTAGGAGCCTGGCACACGTGTGAGAATGCATGTTGGCATACACACATGATTGCTGCCTGTTCCCGAATCTGTTTGACAAGTTCCTGGGTGATGGGCACGCACACGGAAGGTAGGGAGCTCTGCCTTATTCTGGCCCTCTGGGCAGATCGGCCAGTCATTAGTGGTCACCTGAGAGTGAAGTGTATCCCGTAGGCTTTGTCCAGTGGTCACTGTACCATCTTGCTGTGGTTTGGTCTGTTCTTGGAACCTGTGTGGACACTGTCCAGATGGCTTTTCCTTCTGGCATCTACTGTAGTGAACTGTTGGAACATCATTGACTTTTAACATTTTCTGTTCTTAGAAAAACTATCAACACACACCATTTAAATAATGCAGTTGACTAAAAGCAGCGAGAGTCCCACCTGAGCCCCACGCCTTCCCCAGCCGCCTCTCCCCAGAAGTAGCTCCAAGGCAGCCACAGTTTGCAGGTAGCTTGTGTCTTAGCGTCTTTACCATCCGCTCACACGTCTGTGAATACATAAAGGTAGGGCTGTGAAAGGCCTCCTAACTAATTAAATGGATTGGGAATTTTCTGTGGCTTTTGTAAACAAGACTTTGGTTTTGAAACAGGGTCTCATTAAAAAAAATTTTTTTTTCTTCAGTTTTATTTATTTATTTGAGGGTGACAGAGAAGAGGCAGAGAGAGAGAAAGAGAGAGAGAGAGAGGATGGGCGTGCCAGGGCCTCCAGCCACTGCAAACGAACTCCAGATGTGTGCGCCCCCTTGTGCATCTGGCTAACGTGGGTCCTGGAGAATCGAGCCTCGAACCGGGGTCCTTCGGCTTCAGAGGCAAGCGCTTAACCGCTAAGCCATCTCTCCAGCCCCAGGGTCTCATTTTGCCCATGCTGGCCTCAAGCTCCCTGGGAAGCTGAGGGTAACCTTGATCTTCTGATCATCTGCCTCCACCTCTCAAGTGCTTGGATTACAAGCTTCTGCCATGGCACCCTCCTTTCCTCGTTATTATTTATTGTTTCATTTATTTATTTAAGTGAGAGAGAGGGAGGGAGGATGTGCACGCCAGGGCCTCTAGCCATTGCAAACGAACTCCAGACGCATGTGCCACTGTGTGCATCTGGCTTACGTGGGTCCTGGGGAGACGAGTCTGGGTCCTTAGGCTTTGTAGGCAAGCGCCTTAACTGCTAAGCCATCTCTCCAGCCCTATTACTTATTTATTTTTAAAAATATCTTATTTATTTATTTGAGAGAGACAGTCAGAAAGAGTGAGCATGGCCATGCCAGGGCCTCTAGCCACTGCAGATGATCTGCACATACATGTGCATCTGGCTTTAGATGAATACTGGGAATCAAATCCAGGCTGTCAGGCTTTCTAAGCAAGCACCTTTAACCAATGGGCTATCTCCAGCCTCTCACCCCATTATTCTTGATAACCGCATAGCATGCGTATTCTTGATAAACGCATAGACTAAGGTCTGAAAAGGACCTTACTTTTGGTTCCTTCATGTTCCTGTCAGGAACATGCAGGTAACTTCTAGTCTTGATGTGCGTCATGCTGCAGTGCCTCAGTGTCTAGAGGGCTAACCATGGTGGGAAGGGTTCCTAGGAGTGGAACTTCCACCAAGGTCATTGCTCAGTTAATTGTCCACCCTTTGCCCTAGAAAAAAACGTGCTGCAGGACTCACATTTGGTGTGAACAACACTGCTTTTCATACCTTGATGGACACTGAGCATCAACATCTACCTCTTTGCTAATCAGCTGGTTAAGGGATCTTTCAAACACACATTTTAAAATAAATTGTTATTATTATTTTTTGTTTTGGGTTTTTGAGGTAGGGTTTCACTCTAGCCCAGGCTGACCTGGAATTCACTCTGTAGTCTCAGGGAGGCCTCAAACTCAAACTCGGAGGCCTACCTCTGCCTCCCGAGTGCTAGGATTAAAGGCATGTGCCACCCTACCCAGAAGAGTGAATTTATTTTTTAATTTTTATTTATTTGTGAGGGGAGATAGGAAGAGAGAGAGAGAAAATGAGAGAGAGAGAGAGAAAGGAAGGAAGGAAGGAAGGAAGGAAGGAAGGAAGGAAGGAAGAACGAATGAAAGAAGAGGCACACTAGGTCTCCTGCCACTCTAAACAAACTCAGATGCATGTGCCACTTGGTGCATCTGGCTTTATGTGGGTACTGGGGAATCTAACCTAGTCTGGCATGCTTTGTAAGTAAGTGCCTTTAACCACTGAATCATCTCCCTAGCCCTGTTTTCTTTCTTCTTTTTAAAATATTTATTTATGAGAGAAAGAGAGTATAGAATGTGCCAGGGCCTCCTGCCACTGCAATCAAACTCCAGATGCATGTGCCATGTTGTGCCAATTGGCTTTACATGGGCACTGGGGTATTAAAAACCTGGGCCAGCAGGCTTTGCAAGCAAGCACCTTTAACCACAGAGCCATCTCTGTCCATCCTTTTAAAATATTTTATTTTACTTATTTGTTTATTTATTGGGAGAGAAAGAGAAGAGAGAGAATGAGCACACCAGGGCCTCTGGCTGCTGCAAACAAACTCCAGATGCATGTACCACCTTGTGTATCTGGCTTACATGGGTTCTGGGAAATTGAACCTGGGTCCTTAGTCTTCGAAGGCGAATGTTAACTACTAAGCCATCTCTCCAGCTCCCCCTTTTTGAGTAAGGTCTCGCTCTAGCTCAGGTTATCCGTTATCCTACCTGAGTTCACTATGTAGATCAGACTGGCCTTGAACTCCATGGTGGTCTGACTGCTGGGGTTGCAGGTCCCCACACTTGGCTTTCCCTGTGTCATTCTTTAAAAATGTATGTATGGGGCTGGAGGGATGGCTTAGCGGTTAAGGCATTTACCTGCAAAGGCAAAGGACCTGGGTTCGATTCCCCAGAACCCATGTAAGTCAGATGCACGAGGTGGCACATGTGGCTGGAGGCCCTGGTATGCCCATTCTCTTTCTCTTTCTCTCTCTCTCTGTCGAATATATTTAAGAAAATGTATGTATGTATGTACGGGAACCCTCATGCCAGGCTTTCTTACTGTCACAAAGGAATGCCAGATGCTTGTGACACTTTTTGCATCTGGCTTTACATGAGTGGCTGGGGAATTGAACTGGGGCCTGGCAAGCTTTGCAAGTAAGGACCTTTAATGTCTCACCACTCCCATGTCATTTTTTAAAGCTATATTTATGGAAGTTGTCAACAAAAAACAATATAACATGATCATATTGTTTCCCGCCACCCTCCCTTATCCCCCCTCCACTGAATCTTTTCTCTCCAACTAGTTTTGCTTCTTTTGGTTTTAGGAGATAGGGTCTCACTCTGGCCCAGGCTGACCTGGAATTCACTATGGAGTCTCAGGGTGGCCTTGAACTCAGCGATCCTCCTACCTCTGCCTCCCGAGTGCTGGATTAAAGGCGTGCACCACCACGCCTGGCAAGACAGGGTCTCTTATTGGCCTGCAACTCACCAAGTATTCTGGGCTGGCTGGCCAGTGAGTCCCAGGTAAACCTGTTTCCGGCTCCCCAGTTTTGGGATTACAGGTGCTGCCTCTGCACTGGACTGTTTCATGTAGTTCTGAGGATCAAGTTGAGGCCGTGGGGCCCACGTACAAGCACTCCCGTGCTCGCTGTGCCCTCAGTGCTCTTGCTGAGTCTCACCCTGGGCTGGGCGCTTCCTACCTTGTGCTGGGGTGTGGCCGGCTGAGGTGCGCTTTAGCTGCCCAGGGGCCGGCTCCTTCCTCATACATTGTAACTTACTTTGTTCCTGTGGTCACATAGTAAGTTTCTGCTTTGTTACAATGATACTTTTCTTTTTCTTCCCAAGTAGAGTCTCACTTTAGCCTGGGCTGACTTGGAATTCGCTATGTAGTCTCAGGCTGGACTCGAACTCACTGAGATCCTCCTGCCTCTGCCTCCCAAGTGCTGGGAGTAAAGGCGTGCGCCATCACACCCGGCTGGCTGCTTTTTAAAAAAAAAAATTATTTAAAATGTTAACTTATTAATTTATTTAAGAGAGTGAGTATGGGCACTCCAGGGCCTCTTACCGCTACAAACTACCTCCAGATACATATGCCGCTACATGCATCTGGCTTTAAGTGGATACTGGGGAACTGAACCTGGGCTGTCAGGCTTTGCAAGCCTTTATCGCTGTGTCATTTCTTCAGTCCCTCCTTCATCTTTCCAACTAGTCTCTTTTCTATTTTGATGTCATCATGTTTACCCCCCTCCTGTTATTAAGGTATTGTGTAGGTAGGGCCAACCAGCTTATTATTATTATTATTATTATTATTTTTCACAGTGTCTGTCACTGAACCTAGAGCTCGCTGGTCCTAGCCATCAAGCCGCAGGGTCCCGTCCCCAGCTCTCCAGCGCTGGGCTCAGAGTGCGCCCTGCCACACCTGGCTTTCACGTGGGTGTTGGGGCTGCCGTCCTCGCACTGTGTGGCCTCACTTTCGATGAAGGTGGCGCTGAGACCTTTGAGTTGAGGTGCTCTGTGACAAGGGTGGGCGTATGTGGGGGGTGGCAGTGCCGTGAGTAGAGCAACTGTCACCGCTGTGCAGTTGATGAATCAGGGAGGCTAAGCCCCCCCCCCCCCCAGGTGGGGGTTATGCAAGTGTGCTGTGCGGACAGTGCAGGGTGACCTAATACTATCCTGTCCTTCCCCTCTGACCTTCCAATATGGCTGGCTTTCTGTTCCTTAGGCTGGAGTGGAGCTTGCATAATTTGTTGAAGGTCAGCCAGGGAAAGAGTGGGTTGGTAGCTGGCGGGCTGTGGAGGAGAACCAGGGGCTTCTGTGTCTCTTGCTCATCCTTCACAAAGTCCTTAGTGACTGCAGGTGGGTCTGTTCGGCCTGGCCCTGCGCATCCTGGATTCCGCACGAAGCCCCAGACCTTGCCTCAGAAGTGCTACCCAGGCGGGGCTATAGTATTCCCAGGCTGCTTCCTGACTTCTGCATGGGCAGGGCTGCGCGGGGAGACCCAGCACTGCCTCTTGCTCAGCCCTCGGGGCCCCCGCTTCTGGAGCCGGGCGGGGTGGAGACTGTGCAGGGCGCAGATCTGGTGGAAGGAGGGTCTGGGAGCTGCTGGGGCGGGGCCAGCATCCTGGCAAGGTTAAGCCAGCAAAGTGGGTAACTGGTCGGAGGAGACACAGGCAGACCATTATTCCTGCCCCAGACTGGTTTCTGGAAGTAGGTTCAGAGAGCTGGATGAAAATGGATGTCTTCTGGCGGCTGGTGGTTCTAGTAAGCCTGAGTTTCACAGGCGAGACCGGCTTCCTTTCGTCTGTCTTGGCTCCTTCACGCTGCTGGGTAAAGGTAGCGGAGGGTGGGATGTGGGCATCCAAAGGGCAGAAGGGGAAGCTGCAACTACCCCGCAGCCCAGGGCCTTAGCTGGGGAGAGCCGTGCTGCGGCCTCAGGCCCACGGTGGGTGTGATTCTGTCGCGTGCCCCTTTCCTGTGAGGTGAGCAGCACATCTGCCTGTCTGGGTGTGGGGCCCAGAATGACATTGGGGGTGGCTGACCCACGTGTGAAGAAACATAGCATCCGCAGTGGCTAACGTGGAGTCTTGTCGGCTAAGAGAGCGTGAGTTCACTTACATGCAGTTGGTACCACGTGAGTGAGGCATGCTAGGTCTGCGGAAGGGAGCCCTGGAGAGCCTTGTGTGCGCTCTCGCGGCCCCTCTTCTGGGCTGTGCCATCCCGCCTCCCTCCCTCACCCCTGGCAGTAATCTTCTTAGTGGCCAGCTGCTGTAGGCTGATGTTTGCTGTGGGTGGAGGTGTGTGGTTTTGTTTTTTGGAGGGGGGAGGTAGCTTTGGGTTTTAGGGATTAGTGATAACCTGAGACATTTGGGGACCATGAAATGGTGAATGTTCTGCTTTTTCCTCTAGGGGTGGGAACTGGTCTAGATATAAAGGTGACTGTGGGGGTAGGGTGGGTTCTGGGCGGTCTCTACTGTGGGGCTGAGGAAGAGTGGTGGGAAAAGATGTCACTCCTTAGGACTGGGGGTCCTTAGTGGACTTAGATGCTGCCCCCGGGCTGCACCTCCGCTGTCCCAGGCTGGGCTGGGGAGGAAGACAGCCGTATATGGAGATGCTCTGTCTACAGATGGCTCTTTAATCCAGGCAGGGATGGAGAATGTTCTGGGCCTTTTGCCAAGATGTTCTTCAGGTCTCCTGGCTTCAACATCCCAGGGTTATCTGGTGTTGACTTCTCAGGTCTGGGCCTAGCTGGCTATTTCTCCTGGACCTGGTACGTAGCCTGTCCTAGGATAGCAGTGCATATGGGGTTAATTTGGGAGAAAATGGGCAGAGGAGAGTTCCCAGACCTGGAAGAGCCAGCAGGGGAAGCCTGTGTGAAGTCCGTCTCCCATCTTCTGTGTGCCCCGATCCTAATGTGGGCTGACCTGCCCATGGATCCGGCCTGCCCATGTGCAAGAAATAGCAGCAGTGACGAAAATAGGACAGCACAGCAGCTGCCTGCTGTTCTCCGCTCTGATGTGGAGTGAGCTGGGACAAAATTAGCCAAGCGTCTGAAAATGTGACGTGCGGCCCAAGCCCCGGCTTCAGGATTTCCACGTGGTGGGAGTGTGCCCTCGTTCTTCTGCAGCGTGCCAGTGTTGTGTTGCGGGCTCTGCAGTGCTGGTCTTGGCATGAGTTCTCGTTCTTCTGCAGTGTGCCAGTGTTGTGTTGTGAGCTCTGCAGTGCTGGTCTTGGCCTGTGCTCTCGTTCTTCTGCAGTGTGCCAGTGTTGTGTTGCGGGCTCTGCAGTGCTGGTCTTGGCATGAGTTCTCGTTCTTCTGCAGTGTGCCAGTGTTGTGTTGTGAGCTCTGCAGTGCTGGTCTTGGCATGCGCTCTCGTTCTTCTGCAGTGTGCCAGTGTTGTGTCGTGGGCTCTGCAGTGCTGGTCTTGGCATGCGCTCTCGTTCTTCTGCAGTGTGCCAGTGTTGTGTTGTGAGCTCTGCAGTGCTGGTCTTGGCCTGCGCCCTCGTTCTTCTGCAGTGTGCCAGTGTTGTGTTGTGAGCTCTGCAGTGCTGGTCTTGGCATGCGCTCTCGTTCTTCTGCAGTGTGCCAGTGTTGTGGGCTCTGCAGTGCTGGTCTTGGCATGTGCTCTCGTTCTTCTGCAGTGTGCCAGTGTTGTGTTGTGAGCTCTGCAGTGCTGGTCTTGGCATGCGCTCTCGTTCTTCCGCAGTGTGCCAGTGTTGTGTTGTGAGCTCTGCAGTGCTGGTCTTGGCCTGCGCCCTCGTTCTTCTGCAGTGTGCCAGTGTTGTGTTGTGAGCTCTGCAGTGCTGGTCTTGGCATGCGCTCTCGTTCTTCTGCAGTGTGCCAGTGTTGTGGGCTCTGCAGTGCTGGTCTTGGCATGTGCTCTCGTTCTTCTGCAGTGTGCCAGTGTTGTGTTGTGAGCTCTGCAGTGCTGGTCTTGGCATGCGCTCTCGTTCTTCTGCAGTGTGCCAGTGTTGTGTTGTGAGCTCTGCAGTGCTGGTCTTGGCCTGTGCTCTCGTTCTTCTGCAGTGTGCCAGTGTTGTGTTGTGAGCTCTGCAGTGCTGGTCTTGGCATGCGCTCTCGTTCTTCTGCAGTGTGCCAGTGTTGTGTTGTGAGCTCTGCAGTGCAGGTCTTGGCATGCGCTCTCGTTCTTCTGCAGCGTGCCAGTGTTGTGTTGTGAGCTCTGCAGTGCTGGTCTTGGCATGCGCTCTCGTTCTTCTGCAGTGTTCCAGTGTTGTGTCGTGGGCTCTGCAGTGCTGGTCTTGGCATGCGCTCTCGTTCTTCTGCAGTGTTCCAGTGTTGTGTTGTGAGCTCTGCAGTGCTGGTCTTGGCCTGCACCCTCGTTCTTCTGCAGTGTTCCAGTGTTGTGTTGTGAGCTCTGCAGTGCTGGTCTTGGCCTGTGCCCTCGTTCTTCTGCAGTGTTCCAGTGTTGTGTTGTGAGCTCTGCAGTGCTGGTCTTGGCCTGTGCCCTCGTTCTTCCGCAGTGTGCCAGTGTTGTGTTGTGAGCTCTGCAGTGCTGGTCTTGGCATGCGCTCTCGTTCTTCCGCAGTGTGCCAGTGTTGTGTCGTGGGCTCTGCAGTGCTGGTCTTGGCATGTGCTCTCGTTCTTCTGCAGTGTGCCAGTGTTGTGTCGTGGGCTCTGCAGTGCTGGTCTTGGCATGCGCTCTCGTTCTTCTGCAGTGTGCCAGTGTTGTGTTGTGAGTTCTGCAGTGCTGGTCTTGGCCTGTGCTCTCGTTCTTCTGCAGTGTGCCAGTGTTGTGTCGCGGGCTCTGCAGTGCTGGTCTTGGCCTGTGCTCTCGTTCTTCTGCAGTGTGCCAGTGTTGTGTCGTGGGCTCTGCAGTGCTGGTCTTGGCCTGTGGTCTCGTTCTTCTGCAGTGTGCCAGTGTTGTGTCGTGGGCTCTGCAGTGCTGGTCTTGGCATGCGCTCTCGTTCTTCTGCAGTGTGCCAGTGTTGTGTCGTGGGCTCTGCAGTGCTGGTCTTGGCCTGTGCTCTCGTTCTTCCGCAGTGTGCCAGTGTTGTGTCACGGGCTCTGCAGTGCTGGCCTTGGCTAGGAATCCAGCTTCCATTGACATGGTTCCTCTGGGGTCAGTGAAAACTTCTCGTTGGGTTGCCACTTGCCAGGAATGTGGCATGAACGTGTTCATGTGTGTGACTACATATATGTACTGCGTCAGATGGCACTCACATGGATTTGGTCTGGTGATCTAGGCGTATAGTATCTGGAAAACGAAGGGAACCTCCTTTCTGGTTCTTCCCGACTAATGACTTTGGAGATGGAGAAGGTGTGGGGCTGGGCCTCCTCATGCAAGACTCTCTCCTCCGGGACCGAGGGCACAGTGTGTGCTCTACCGGATTGGAATTTTAATTCTTTGTACACAGCTTGTCAGATGAAAGCTTTCCACAGCAAAGACTTGTTGAATTACTCTCTTTCCCTAACCACTAAGATGCTTAATAAATGGTTGTTGGCTGACTGAGTTACATGTAACACTTCAAGTAGTACCTTTTTTTTCTTTTTGTTGTTTAAATTTTTAACTTGGTGTTGTTGATGGAGCCCAAGGCTTCCTCAAGTATGTTCAGTAGGTACACTATCCCTGAGTTACATGCTCAGCTTTCCAAGTAGTATTTTGGTAGTTTTAAAATTTATTTTATTTTATTTACTTATTTGAGAGGGGGGAGGAGAGAGAGAGGGAATGTGTGTGCCAGGGCCTTCAGCCACTGCAAACGAACTCCAGACACATGTGCCACCTTGTGCATCTGGCTTATGTGGGTACTGGGGAATTGAACCTGGGTCCTTAGGTTTCATAGGCAGGTGCCTTCACTGCTAAGCCATTTCTTCAGCCCCACTAGCCCAGGCTGGCCTTGAACTCATGATCCTGCTACCTCAACCTCTCGAGTGCTGGGAGCCAAAGGTGTACGCCACCATGCCTGGCTTTAAATTAAGTTCTTTCCTAGACATAGTGGCACATGCCTGTAATGTCAACCCTTGAGAAACTGAGGGAGAAGGATCAGGAGTTCAAAGTCATCTTCAATTACACAGAGAGTTTAAGGCCAGCCAGGGCTGCAGGAGACTTTGTCTCAAGCAAAACAAAATAAAGCGGGGTTAAACTCTTCCCTCGTATGTGGGTGGCTTTCTTGAGGAGTGGCTTGGTTAGGTTTTACTGTATTCTCTGAGGGCTGTGACACTCGAAAAGTTGTGAAAAGTTGGGCCCGTTCTGGCACATAGTAGGAACTCTGTAGACGCTTGTAGGGGAGCGC
The DNA here is from genome assembly GCA_036346955.1 of Dipus sagitta. Classification (NCBI taxonomy): domain Eukaryota; kingdom Metazoa; phylum Chordata; class Mammalia; order Rodentia; family Dipodidae; genus Dipus; species Dipus sagitta. Next base: position 24,060,355 of record CM070777.1, on the reverse strand, counting down.
AGCCAGGGCCACGGGGCAGGAAGGCTGCCACAGAAGCGCCCACTTCTGCCTGGCGCATTTACAGGCCTCGCAGTGGACGTTTTGTAGGAAGAGCGCATCATTGGCCACGCTCCTGCCGGTCAGTGAGGGAGCTGCCTCCTGGGAATGTGTCCTGACAGAGGATTCATTCAGTCAGTACTTACTGACTCCTCCAGGGCCCTGGGTGCTCTGTGTCTGTGCCTGGGCGTGGGGTGCTCACGAGGAGAGGTCAGGGTGATCCCTGAATTCCTGCAGCCCCAAGCACAGGGCGTGACGGCACATGCCTGGCCCACACCTGGGTGGGGAAGAGGGTGCTTGGAATGTGTAGGGTGGGGTGATTTTTACTGGCTGCTAATTGTATCAAATAACTTTTACTGGTAGTAAACTAATTTCCATAATTACCAGCGCATTCATTCTTTTACTGTGGCAGAAGATGGCCGTGCCTCCCACATATGCTGATCTTGGCAAATCTGCCAGGGATGTCTTCACCAAGGGCTACGGTGAGTGCTGAAGGAGGGGAGGGCCTTGTAGCTCACCGATGGGGCTGGTGTGCGTGGGAGACCTTCCGTGTCCAGTCAGAAAGATGAGCTGGGGCTACTGTCAAGCAGACATCTCCCCGCCCCGCCCCCCAGGGGGGGAGGGTCTTGCTGTAGCCCAGGCTCACCTGGAATTCACTGTGTAATCTCAGGGTGGCCTCGAACTCACTTGATCCACCTACCTCAGCCTCCCGAGTGCTGGGATTTAAAGGCATGTGCCACAATGGCCAGTCTTGTCTTCTGGTGCCGGCGGGCGGGGGACAGCTCTGAGGCCGCCCTGCTATAGTGAGCATGGCTGCTTCTAAAGTTAGCTCGATAGGTGCTTGAGGCCTGATGCTGTATTTCTGCCAGCTGTCCGGCACCTTCCTCTCAGGGGCAAGGTGGGGCCTGTGCCCTTTCTGCGCCCCTGCTGTTCCATGACCCCCTACCCCAGTGGCAGCCAGGGGGCCTGGACACCCTTCATCTCAGGTTCCCAGTGTGTGTTCTTTCACAAAGTACTTCCGATCATCCTGGACGGAGGCAGAGGTGCCGCTTCGGGTCTAGCGCCTTGTGTTTCACCGCTTGCTGGGGCCTGAACCCGGGACTGCGAGTTTGCTAGGCAAGCACTGTCCCACTGAGCTTTTAACCTATGTTTGTTCTGTCTTAGGATTTGGCCTGATAAAACTCGATTTGAAAACGAAGTCCGAGAATGGCTTGGTAAGTTGTCTAGCCCACGTGGAACGTGGTGTTCGTTGCTGACCAGTGGATAGCTGTGTGTCCAGGCTGGCAAAGTCAGAAGCCGACTTCTCTTTGGATTTTGCCTGTTACATCATTGCATCTCTGTGATGGTGATCTGGGGACCACTAAGCCCCCACCCAGCACAGTAGCTGTTAATATTGACAGGAAAACAAGAAAAGCTCCAGTTAAAATTTTCATTGTGTTTCCTTATTGAATATTTTTAAAGAGAATTTATGGTGTTGGGGATTGAACCCTGGGCCTTAAGCATTCGAGGAAAGTACTCTACCATTGAGCTATATCCTTAACCTGAGCCTTGTTTATTATTTTCGTTTTTGGTTTTTTGAGGTAGGGTTTCGCTCTAGCTCAGGCTGACCTGGAATTCACTATGGAGTCTCAGGGTGGCCTTGAACTCATGGCAATCTTACCTCTGCCTCCGGAGTGCTGGGATTAAAGGCATGTGCCACCACACCTGGCCCCTTGTTTATTAGTTTAAAATTGAACTGTTTCTCTCTTTTTTTGGTGTGTGTTTGGTGGTATGTGTGTACATGTTGTATGCACATATGTGTGCAGATGTACATGTCCCATGTGTAGAGGCCAGGGGAGGTGTTGAGTGTCCCTTATAGCTTTCTCCTTATCTCCCTGAAACAGAGTCTCACTGGACCTTGGTCTTTTTTTTTTTTTTTTTTTTTTTTTTGATTTAACTCACTATGTAGTCTCAGGGTGGCCTTGAACTCATGGCAATCCTCCTACCTCTGTCTCCTGAGTGCTGGGATTAAAGGTGTGCACCACCACACTCGGCTGAGCTTTTTTGTTGTTGTTGTTAATTCTTTCTTTTATTTATTTTAATATATTTAAAATTTTTATTTATTAGAGAGAATGGGTTCACCAGGGCCTCTAGCATACAAATGAACTCCAGACACATAGGCCATTTTGTGTATTTGGCTTATGTTCTAGGGACTTGAACCTGGGTCCTTAGGCTTCATAGGCAAGCGCCTCAACCTGTCAGCCATCTCTCCAGCCCCTATTATTTATTTCTTTATTTAAGTGTGTGTGTGTGTGTGTGTGTGTGTGTGTGTGTACGGATGGGCTAGAGTTTCTTGCTGCTGCAATTGAATGCATGTTCAGCTTATCTAGTGGCTGGGGAATTGAATCCTGGCTGGCAGGCTTAGCGAGCCTTTAACCTGGGAGCCATCTCCCAGGCCCAGCTTCCTGGTTTTCTGTTAGGCTGTCTGACCAAGAAGCCGCACCAACCCTTCTGTCTCCAGCTCTGCCCCCAGGGCTGGGTGTAGCATGTGTGGCTAGGCTTGGCTTTTTACATGGGTGCTGCGGATCAAACAAGTCTTCATGTTTGTACAGCGGGCACTCTTACCTCCGGAGTCCCTCCCAACCCCCAGGACAAAACTTATTTATTTTGTTTATTTGAGAGGCAGATAGAATGGGTATGCCAGGGTCTTCAGCCACTGCAAACAAACTCCAGATGCATGCACCACCTTGTGCGTCTGGCTTATGTGGGTCCTGGGGAATCAAACCTAGGCCCTTTGGCTTTGCAGGCAAGTGCCTTAACCGCTCAGCCATCCCTCCAGCCCTGTTCCCCTTTGTTTGAGACAAGATTTCACTGTAGTAGCTCAAGGTAACCTGAGTCTTGAGGCAATCTTCTTCTCTCAGCTCCCCTGGTGCTGGTGTTACGGCATCATGGGCGTGAGCCACACGCCTGGGCCTGGCACATGATTATTTGGGAAACATTCCTTTTTAGCCTGTGCCTGCAGCAGTTGTTGAGAGGAGGAGTCTGGAGTTGAAATTCCGCGCTGTCAGCTCCAGCTCAGTGGTTTTTCTCCTAGGCCGGAGGCAGGGTGGGGGCTGGGAATGGCTTCCTGTTTGGACTCCAGGGTCACTGGGGAGGAAGGACAGAACTCCCTATAGGGTTCTTTTCTTTGCCGAGCTCTTCTTCCCTGCTCTGCTTTGAGCATCCGATTGAACCATAGAAGTGGCTTTTGCCTGCACAGGCTCAGGGGCTCCCCTGCCGCATAAGGGCTTGGAAGTGGTACCAAAGGTGTGCTGGGCTGCAGGTGGTAACTCTGCGCCCCTCCCCCCCCAAGGAATTCACCAGCTCAGGCTCAGCTAACACAGAGACCACCAAAGTAAACGGCAGCCTGGAAACCAAGTACCGGTGGACCGAGTACGGCCTGACGTTCACGGAGAAGTGGAACACTGACAACACGCTGGGCACCGAGATCACCGTGGAGGACCAGGTAGCTGCTGCCCGCGAGCGGCGCGTCTTCGCTCAGCCCCTCATTCCCGTCACTGGCCCGAGGAGTGACTAAACTTGCCACCCCTTTCTCTCCTGGCAGCTTGCTCATGGACTGAAGCTGACCTTTGATTCGTCTTTCTCACCTAACACTGGGTAAGAGTCTCATCGTTGCTCCTTGCGGGCATTCTGTAATCTTGTGGGCCTTGGGAGCCATTTGTGACAGGTTTGGGAGTTTTAAAGGTTTAACAGGTGGCCTTCAAGCTGTGCGTGCCTGGAACCCCGGCACTCGGGAGGGTGGGGTCAGGAGGACTGTGAATTCAAGACGAGCCTGGGTCAAAGAACAAAGCCAGCCAAACAAGTACAAAAAGCCTCCAAGGCCTGCAGATTCAGGTTCTGAGGCGTTGCTTTGGGATACGTCTATGTCCGTCCAGTACAGACCGGGCTGTAATGAGCACTCCTTAGTTCAGGAAAGGTTCTGAGCTGCGACTGGTTTGGGTCCTCCTGTGTTTGCCTCTGCTTCTCTGGGAGTTGTGGGGGTGTGTGCCAGGCTGCTAGTGCACCCCAAGAAGCATCCTTTCTTTGCTTTTCTATTTATTGATTTGACAGAGAGAGAGAGAGAGAGAGAGAGAAGGAGGTAGAGAAAGAATGGTTGTACCAGGGCCTCCAGCCACTGCAGATGAACTCAAGATGGATGTGCCACTTCGTGCATCTGGCTGATGTGGGTACTGGGGAATTGAACCTGGGTCCTTAGCTTCGCAGGCAAGTGGCTTAACCACTAAGCCGTCTCTCCAGCCCAGGAGCATCCTTTCTCCTGGGGGACTCAGACCAGTACTCGGCTCTGTCAGTGTGTGTGCCAGGCTGCAGGCTGCTTTCTGACCTAGTATTGCCCTGTTTGATGGGAGTGAGTGAGGCTGCCAGTAACGTCAGTCCAAGGCGGAATGGTGGCAGCTGCTGACTGGTCCCTGTTAACAGGCCCATTGTGTAGGTGTGGAGGCCTCTTTTCTCAGCTTCCTGCACAGGGACACTGAGACTCTGTGAGCTTAACCACAAGGTGGCTCCTGAGACTGTGGTTCTTGCCAGGCCCTCTGGCCAGAAACGGATTAGGCTTATTGGTTGTTGACACATCAAGAGGCAAGAAAGCTTGGTAGTGTGCCCCAGACCCTGGTGGTGCTCTGTGTGGCTAACAGGACCTCCTCCCTTCTAGCAGACTCTTTTTAATTTCTACTCAGAGTAGTGGGTCCCCTCGGTTTGGGAAGGTTGATGAGCACACTAATGATGGAGTGTAGGGCATGTATTGAATTTCTTTTTCTTCTTCTTCTTCTCCTTTTTTTTTTCGAGGTAGAGTCTCACTCCAGCCCAGGCTGACGTGGAATTCACTGTGTAGTCTCAGGGTGGCCTCGAATTCACACTGATCCTCCTACCTCTGCCTCCCAAGTGCTGGGATGAAAGGTGTGTGCCACCATGCCTGGCTGAATTTCAAGTTTTAAATTTTAGTTTCACCGTTCTGACAAAGTATGCATATCGGACAGTGTCTTGGTCATCTTTGAAGTGCACATCTGGGTAGCACATGAATTCCATGTTTTCCATTCTCTGTTGTGTTTCTTCCTGCTTCACCTTTTCTCTTCTAGTAAATGTCTGTTAGAGGTGGGATCAGGTCAGGTGGGCTGGTGCAGGCTTGTCGTCACAGCACTTGGGAGGTGGAGGCAGGAAGAGTTCTGGGTCATCCCCAGCTACATAGTGAATTTGAGGCCAGCTTGAGCTACGTAAGACTCTATCTCAAGCTCCTCATCCTCAGAAACAGTAAAACAAGTGTTTGGGGTGATGGCCCAGTGTTTAAAAGTGCTTGCTTGCAAAGCCTGTTGGCCTGGGTTCACTTCCCCAGTACCCATGTAATGCCAGATGCACAAGTGGGGTACGTGACTGGCGTTCGTTTGCTATGACAAGAGGCCCTGGTGTGCCCGTGCTCACTTTCTCTCTGCCAATAAATAAATAATAAACAACAAGTAAGTAAATAAATAGACAAAAATATTTTAAGGATTAAAACAGTAAAAGGAGGTGGGATATGCTCAGTCTAGACGCTTTGCTGAGTGTGGGTGACCATAAGCAACTGGACAGTCAGGGTTCCTGTCCTCTCGAGAGAAGTCTTTTTCTGTATCCCAGGTGGGCCTTGAACTCAGTGTGTGTCTGAGGCTGGCTTTGAACTCTTGTTCCTGTGGCCTCACCTCTTATGTGCTGGGATTACGGCTGTGCGCCACCACATCCAGTTTGCACAGTGCTGGGTATGGAACCCAGGGCTTCACGCATGCTGGTGACTTCTTACCAACTGAGCCACACGCATCCGTAGCCCGAGAGAGGTCTTCGTATAACTTGGTGGTGGAAGGTCAGAAGACAGTGGTGGAGAGCTGGTTCACTGTTGCTTTCCTTGTGCCAGGGAGAGGGCCCAAGATTTCACGTGCGCTAGGCAAGTGTTCCTCCAGTGAGCTGCTTCACTCTTCTCCTCCTCTCTGCCGGGGTCCTTCTCCCAGGAGAATTGCCTTCTTGCTGGCCCACTTCTCCTAGAGACCCTGCCATCGCATCAGGGAGCAGGTGCCCTGGGGTGGGTGCCCTGTGATGCTTTAAGGGGCTGGAGGACAAGTACTGCTCCTGTGAGATGGTGAACATGCTGGGATTTGTCAAGAATCTCCATTGCAGAGGAGTCTCCAGGCCCCGCGGATTTTGGAAAGTTTTTTTTTTCTTTCTTTCTTTAACTATTTTGGATCTTTGTTTGTTGTTTTGCGAGGTATCATCTCACTATAGCTGGAGCTGACCTGGAACTTAGTCTATAGTCCCAGGCTGGCCTCGAACTCATGATGATCCTCCTACCTCTGCCTTCTGAGTGCTGGGATTAAAGTGCTGAGTGCCACCACACTTGGATCTTTTAACTTCTTATTTGAAATATTTTATAGTTTTTGTACAAAATTTTATACAAAAATGTGGTAAAATAGAGTTCCTGTCTCTCAGCTCTCCCTAATACTAAAACTTTACATATACATCCATATCATATATATATATTTGATATTGTAGTTATCTTTGCATTACTGGGACAAAAAAAAATTGACCATAAGCATCTGATGGGAGGAAAGAGTTTACAGTTTTGAGGGGAAACTTAATAATGGCAAGAAGAGATGGGAGAGCCGGGCATGGTGTTGCACACTTTAAGTCCCAGCACTCAGAAGACAGAAGTGGGAAGGTTGCTGTGAGTTTGAGGCCAGCCTGAGACTGTATAGTGAATTCCAGGTCAGCCTGGGCTAGAGTGAGACCCTACTCCCTACCTTGAAAAACCAAAAAAGAAAAAAGAAAAGGAAGAAAGAGAAGAAAAGATGGCAGAGCAGAGGCTGGACATCACTTCTGCCACAGCAGGTGAAAGAGCAGGAGAGTGAGCGGAGCCCCGGCAGAGGGGAGCTGGTGGCCCACCCCCAACACCTCCACCCTCTTCCAGCAAGGCTCCACCCCCCAAATTGACCCCAGCCAGGGAGCAAACGTTCAAAACACAAGAGTTTATGGGGGGGGGGCATCTGATTCAGATCACTGCGTGTGTGTGCGCGTGCGTGCGCGCGCGCGTGCGCTATGTGCTGTTATATATGGTGCTTTTATATATGATATGCCATATGTATTTAGCCATTCACTGCATAGTGACCTTTTGGCTGACCACATTTAGGACTGTGGTCCCTTAAGATTATAATGAAGCTGGGCTGGGCTGGGCCGGGGATATTGCTAAGTATTAGAGCCCTTGGTTAACAAGCTTGGGGTTCTAGGTCCAATCCTCAGTCTCATGTACTGAAAAAAAACCCCAAGAAACAGTATGGAGCTGAACATTTCCTGTTGCTCAGTGGCAGTGAAGCACAGCGCGTTTCTCATGGCGCGTGGTGACGCTGACGTGCGTGACGTGTGCGGCTCACGGCGTGCTGCGTGAGTGTGCGGTGACGCTGACGTACAGCGTACTGCGTGAGTGTGCGGTGACGCTGACGTACGGCGTGCTGCGTGAATGTGCGGTGACGCTAACGTGCGTGACGTATGCGGCTCACGGCGTGCTGTGTGAGTGTGCGGTGACGCTGACGTACAGCGTACTGCGTGAGTGTGCGGTGACGCTGACGTACGGCGTGCTGCGTGAGTGTGCGGTGACGCTGACGTACGGCGTGCTGCGTGAGTGTGCGGTGACGCTGACGTACGGCGTGCTGCGTGAGTGTGGTGACGCTGACGTGTGTGACGTCGTGTGCGGCTCACGGCGTGCTGCGTGAGTGTGCGGTGACGCTGACGTACGGCGTGCTGTGTGAGTGTGCGGTGACGCTGACGTGCGTGACGTCCTGTGCGGCTCACGGCGTGCTGTGTGAGTGTGCGGTGACGCTGACGTACGGCGTGCTGTGTGAGTGTGCGGTGACGCTGACGTGCGTGACGTCCTGTGCGGCTCACGGCGTGCTGCGTGAGTGTGCGGTGACGCTGACGCGCGTGACGTCCTGTGCGGCTCACGGCGTGCTGTGTGAGTGTGCGGTGACGCTGACGTACGGCGTGCTGCGTGAGTGTGCGGTGACGCTGACGCGCGTGACGTCCTGTGCGGCTCACGGCGTGCTGCGTGAGTGTGCGGTGACGCTGACGTGCGTGACGTCCTGTGCGGCTCACGGCGTGCTGCGTGAGTGTGCGGTGACGCTGACGTACGGCGTGCTGCGTGAGTGTGCGGTGACGCTGACGCGCGTGACGTCCTGTGCGGCTCACGGCGTGCTGCGTGAGTGTGCGGTGACGCTGACGTGCGTGACGTCCTGTGCGGCTCACGGCGTGCTGTGTGAGTGTGCGGTGACGCTGACGTACGGCGTGCTGCGTGAGTGTGCGGTGACGCTGACGTGCGTGACGTCCTGTGCGGCTCACGGCGTGCTGCGTGAGTGTGCGGTGACGCTGACGTACGGCGTGCTGCGTGAGTGTGCGGTGACGCTGACGTGTGTGACGTCGTGTGCGGCTCACGGCGTGCTGCGTGAGTGTGCGGTGACGCTGACGTACGGCGTGCTGCGTGAGTGTGCGGTGACGCTGACGTGTGTGACGTCGTGTGCGGCTCACGGCGTGCTGCGTGAGTGTGCGGTGACGCTGACGTACAGCGTACTGCGTGAGTGTGCGGTGACGCTGACGCGCGTGACGTCCTGTGCGGCTCACGGCGTGCTGCGTGAGTGTGCGGTGACGCTGACGTACAGCGTGCTGCGTGAGTGTGCGGTGACGCTGACGCGCGTGACGTCCTGTGCGGCTCACGGCGTGCTGCGTGAGTGTGCGGTGACGCTGACGTGCGTGACGTCCTGTGCGGCTCACGGCGTGCTGCGTGAGTGTGCGGTGACGCTGACGTGCGTGACGTCCTGTGCGGCTCACGGCGTGCTGCGTGAGTGTGCGGTGACGCTGACGTGCGTGACGTCCTGTGCGGCTCACGGCGTGCTGCGTGAGTGTGGTGACGCTGACGTGCGTGACGTCCTGTGCGGCTCACGGCGTGCTGCGTGAGTGTGCGGTGACGCTGACGCGCGTGACGTCCTGTGCGGCTCACGGCGTGCTGTGTGAGTGTGCGGTGACGCTGTCGTACGTGACGTCCTGTGCGGCTCACGGCGTGCTGTGAGTGTGCGGTGACGCTGACGTACAGCGTGCTGCGTGAGTGTGCGGTGACGCTGACGTACAGCGTGCTGTGTGAGTGTGCGGTGACGCTGACGTACAGCGTACTGCGTGAGTGTGCAGTGACGCTGACGTACGGCGTGCTGCGTGAGTGTGCGGTGACGCTGACGTGCGTGACGTTGTGTGCAGGTCACGGCGTGCTGCGTGAGTGTGGTGACGCTGACGTGTGTGACGTCGTGTGCGGCTCACGGCGTGCTGCGTGAGTGTGCGGTGACGCTGACGCGCGTGACGTCCTGTGCGGCTCACGGCGTGCTGCGTGAGTGTGCGGTGACGCTGACGTACGGCGTGCTGCGTGAGTGTGCGGTGACGCTGTCGTACGTGACGTCCTGTGCGGCTCACGGCGTGCTGTGAGTGTGCGGTGACGCTGACGTACAGCGTGCTGCGTGAGTGTGCGGTGACGCTGACGTACAGCGTGCTGTGTGAGTGTGCGGTGACGCTGACGTACGGCGTGCTGTGTGAGTGTGCGGTGACGCTGACGTACGGCGTGCTGCGTGAGTGTGCGGTGACGCTGACGTACAGCGTGCTGCGTGAGTGTGCGGTGACGCTGACGTACGGCGTGCTGTGAGTGTGCGGTGACGCTGACGTACGGCGTACTGCGTGAGTGTGCGGTGACGCTGACGTACGGCGTGCTGCGTGAGTGTGCGGTGACGCTGACGTACAGCGTACTGCGTGAGTGTGCGGTGACGCTGACGTACAGCGTGCTGCGTGAGTGTGCGGTGACGCTGACGTACAGCGTACTGCGTGAGTGTGCGGTGACGCTGACGTACGGCGTGCTGCGTGAGTGTGCGGTGACCCTGACGTACAGCGTGCTGCGTGAGTGTGCGGTGACGCTGACGTACGGCGTGCTGTGTGAGTGTGCGGTGACGCTGACGTACGGCGTCCTGCGTGAGTGTGCAGTGACGCTGACGTACGGCGTGCTGCGTGAGTGTGCGGTGACGCTGACGTGCGTGACGTTGTGTGCAGGTCACGGCGTGCTGCGTGAGTGTGCGGTGACGCTGTCGTACGTGACGTCCTGTGCGGCTCACGGCGTGCTGCGTGAGTGTGCGGTGACGCTGACGCGCGTGACGTCCTGTGCGGCTCACGGCGTGCTGTGTGAGTGTGCGGTGACGCTGACGTACGGCGTGCTGCGTGAGTGTGCGGTGACGCTGACGTGTGTGACGTCGTGTGCGGCTCACGGCGTGCTGCGTGAGTGTGCGGTGACACTGACGTACGGCGTGCTGTGTGAGTGTGCGGTGACGCTGACGTGTGTGACGTCCTGTGCGGCTCACGGCGTGCTGCGTGAGTGTGCGGTGACGCTGACGTACGGCGTGCTGCGTGAGTGTGCGGTGACGCTGACGTACGGCGTGCTGCGTGAGTGTGCGGTGACGCTGACGTGTGTGACGTCGTGTGCGGCTCACGGCGTGCTGCGTGAGTGTGCGGTGACACTGACGTACGGCGTGCTGTGTGAGTGTGCGGTGACGCTGACGTGTGTGACGTCCTGTGCGGCTCACGGCGTGCTGCGTGAGTGTGCGGTGACGCTGACGTGTGTGACGTCGTGTGCGGCTCACGGCGTGCTGCGTGAGTGTGCGGTGACACTGACGTACGGCGTGCTGTGTGAGTGTGCGGTGACGCTGACGTGTGTGACGTCCTGTGCGGCTCACGGCGTGCTGTGTGAGTGTGCGGTGACGCTGACGTACGGCGTGCTGTGTGAGTATGCGGTGACGCTGACGTGTGTGACGTCGTGTGCGGCTCACGGCGTGCTGCGTGAGTGTGCGGTGACGCTGACGTACGGCGTGCTGCGTGAGTGTGCGGTGACGCTGACGTGTGTGACGTCGTGTGCGCCTCACGGCGTGCTGCGTGAGTGTGCGGTGACGCTGACGTACGGCGTGCTGTGTGAGTGTGCGGTGACGCTGACGTGCGTGACGTCCTGTGCGGCTCACGGCGTGCTGCGTGAGTGTGCGGTGACGCTGACGTACGGCGTGCTGCGTGAGTGTGCGGTGACGCTGACGTACGGCGTGCTGCGTGAGTGTGCGGTGACGCTGACGTGCGTGACGTCCTGTGCGGCTCACGGCGTGCTGCGTGAGTGTGCGGTGACGCTGACGCGCGTGACGTCCTGTGCGGCTCACGGCGTGCTGCGTGAGTGTGCGGTGACGCTGACGTGCGTGACGTCCTGTGCGGCTCACGGCGTGCTGTGAGTGTGCGGTGACGCTGACGTACGGCGTGCTGCGTGAGTGTGCGGTGACGCTGACGCGCGTGACGTCCTGTGCGGCTCACGGCGTGCTGCGTGAGTGTGCGGTGACGCTGTCGTACGTGACGTCCTGTGCGGCTCACGGCGTGCTGTGAGTGTGCGGTGACGCTGACGTACGGCGTGCTGCGTGAGTGTGCGGTGACGCTGACGTACGTGACGTCCTGTGCGGCTCACGGCGTGCTGCGTGAGTGTGCGGTGACGCTGTCGTACGTGACGTCCTGTGCGGCTCACGGCGTGCTGTGAGTGTGCGGTGACGCTGACGTACGGCGTGCTGCGTGAGTGTGCGGTGACGCTGACGTGTGTGACGTCCTGTGCGGCTCACGGCGTGCTGCGTGAGTGTGCGGTGACGCTGACGTACGGCGTGCTGCGTGAGTGTGCGGTGACGCTGACGCGCGTGACGTCCTGTGCGGCTCACGGCGTGCTGCGTGAGTGTGCGGTGACGCTGACGTACAGCGTACTGCGTGAGTGTGCGGTGACGCTGACGTGTGTGACGTCCTGTGCGGCTCACGGCGTGCTGCGTGAGTGTGTGGTGACGCTGACGCGCGTGACGTCCTGTGCGGCTCACGGCGTGCTGCGTGAGTGTGCGGTGACGCTGACGTGCGTGACGTCCTGTGCGGCTCACGGCGTGCTGCGTGAGTGTGTGGTGACGCTGACGCGCGTGACGTCCTGTGCGGCTCACGGCGTGCTGCGTGAGTGTGCGGTGACGCTGACGCGCGTGACGTCCTGTGCGGCTCACGGCGTGCTGCGCGAGTGTGCGGTGACGCTGACGCACGGCGTGCTGCGTGAACGTGCTCGCGGGGGTCGTGGCGTACGTTCTCGCCGCACTGTGTGCCGTTGCTTTGGGGTGAGCGCGTGTTCTGGAGTGTTTGCTCTAAGCCTTGCCCTGGGCAGCTCCTGGGTTGCGTCCCTTGATAGCGTCTGGAGGTCACGTTGCGCGGCTCGCCTCGATCACCTGGGGTTCTGCAAGTGTGCTCTGTGCGTTTGCTGAATTACCAGATGGCTCCGCTGTGCATTTCTCGGAGCGTGCTCCTGTCAAGCAGCGAGTGCGACTGTAATGTCAGCGCCAACAATGAACGCAGGTCCCCGTCTGCTCTCTGCTCGCGTCGCCCACTGTAGGACTTCTCTTTGGTCTGTGTCCACTTCCAAGTCCACCGCACTTGGCTGTCAGGGGTCCTTTGTCTCCTCTACTGGGACATACTCTCAGTCTTTCCTAGTCCCCTGTGGCCCGGACAGTTTTGAGTGGCCAGTTGTTTTGCAGGATGTCCTTCACGTTGGATTGCGTTCAGGCGTGATGTCGCCTGTGTCCTCAGTGCGTGGGCGCTTGTGTTATTCTGTGGGTTACATTACCCAGCGCACCATTGATTCTGTGGCTCACATGGTCTCACATGTTGTAGCCATTGAGGTCTCTATCAGGTTGATATCCCATGTACTTTTAGCAACTCCGGTCCTTTGTTTTTTTCCGAGGTAGGGTCTCGTTCTAGCCCAGGCTGACCTGGAATTCACTATGTAGTCTTAGCGTGGCCTCGAACTCACAGTGATCCTCCTACCTCTGCCTCCAAATGCTGGGATCAAAGGCGTGTGCTACCACGCCCAGCTTCCTGTCCTTTTTTTTTTTTTTTTTTTTTTTGAACTCATCTGTATTTCTGGTTTTAGAAGGTGTACCCAGGTTCATCTTATTCTTGGTCTTCCCTACATGTGCCAACAGCCCTTCTTCCTAGGAGCCTGCGTTCCTGGTGTTGGTATTTACAGGACACAGCTGGGGGCGCTAGGTATCGGGTCTGTTGTTGGGTGTTTGAGAAGCTTTGCTGGTTTGGGATGGAGATCGGAGGTTGACAGTGCTTTCCAAAGCACTGGCTCCCGGAGGACCTGAGTGGGCCACCGAGGACGGGGCTGCAGCCCTCCGCTTAGGCACCCGCATCCATCCCGAGTGCCTTCCACAGATCACAGCCTACTTACTAACCACAAACCTGAGTCATGCCTCTCTCCGGTGCTTGTCAGATTAGCACTACTGCTTATGTAGTTTAAAAAAAAAAAAAAACAATCCCACGATGCTTGAGAAAGGCAGGCTGCACAGCTGCGAGTGCTTTTCTAAAAGCGGGAGCCCAGGGAGGAGGCTGGGTGCGGCTCTATAACCTTGCCCCTTTTCCTGGGGAGCTTTGATTGCTGCCTAGAATCTTTATAAGACAGAGGCAGAGGTGCTGCGCAGGCTGGTGTGGCACAGCATAGCCTTGAACTCCAGACCTTCTTGCCTCAACCTCTGAAGGTGTGTACCACTAAGCCTAGCTGTTTAAAAATTTATTTTATTGTATTTGTGTTTGTTTTTGAGGCAGGGTCTCACTAGCCTGGGCCAATCTAGAATTCACTCTGTATCTCAGGCCGGCCTTGAACTCAAAACAGCTACCCTTTCTACATCTGTGGCCCCCTTCTCTCTAAATATCTGCCTCTCACCAACTATCTTGTCATTATTCTAGTTTTTAAAATTTATTTATTTGAGAGGAGAGAGAGAGACAAAAGAGAGAGAATGGGCATGCCAGGGCTTCTAGCCATTGCAAACGAACTCCAGATGCATGCGCTACCTTGTGCATCTGGCTTACGTGGGTCCTGGGGAATCGAACTACTGAGGTACTTTGGCTTTGTGGTCAAATGCCTTAACTGCTAAGCCATCTCTCCAGCCCCTTGTCATTATTCTATACAGCTTGGTACCCAAACCCTTTCTCCTTCCAAAGAGACGATCAGCCTGAGGAGATTTGAGATTTCCTTGTAGAGAAGTGTCAAGATGCACAGAAGCAATTTCAGTGGAATTGGGGTCTCTAGGTGCAGGTTTCTTTGTGTCTTGGGGTGTTGGCTTTAATGTACCTGTGACATCTAGAACTCTTGTCTCATTAAAAAGTTGGATTGTGTCAGCTTTCATTTTTATTACGGGAGATCTGAGACACCCAGTTGAACAGACGGATATGGAGGAGCCTGGAGAGCTGGCTCATTGGCTCAAGTGCTGGCCGCGCATGCAGGAGGAGCTGGGTTTGGGTCACCGGCACCCATGTGAAATGTCGGGCCTGGTGGTGGGCGTCTAATCCCAGCACCGGGGAGGCAGAGACAGGCGGATCTCTAGAGTATACTGGCTTGCCAGTCTAGATGAATTGGTGAGCTCTAGGTTCAATGAGAGACCCTGTCTCAAAGACTACCATAGAAAATGACAGGAGGACAGCTGGTGCTGACCTCTGGCCTGCATACATGCACACACAAGTGCATGAGAGCAGCTACACACACGTTCCCCCCCCCCCCCCACGAACGTGCATATACGCAACATTAGGTTTTTGTAAATAGTTTTGGTGGATTGAGCCTCAGCCAGGCATGGTGACGTGTTTACACCGTTAATCCCAGCACTCAGGAGGCAGAGGCAGGAGGATTGCTGTGACTTCGAGGCTGCTATGAGACAACATAGTGAATTTCAAGATCAGTCTGGGCTAGAGTGAGACCCTACCTTGAAAAATAAAAAAAACGAATCTACAGCCTCATGCCTATTAGGCTGGCAGTGTACCCGTGCGCTGCATCTCCAGTTTTTTTTTTTTTTTTTTGTTACTGTTTTTGAGATAGGATCTTACTAAATTGTCTAGGCCGGTCTTGAATTTGCCATCTCCTGATCTCCTCACTCAGCCTCCCAGGTAACTAGGCCTAGCTTCATGACTAAAGCAAAATCATTTATTGCCAGGCGTGGTGTTGCACGCCTTTAATCCCAGCACTTGGGAGGCAGAGGTAGGAGAATTACTGTGAGTTCAAGGCCACCCTTGAGACTACATAGTGAATTCCAGATCAGCCTGGGCTGGAGTGAGACCCTACCTCACAACTTGCCCCAAAACCCCAACAAATCATTTATTTATTGATTTGTGTATGTGTGTGTGTAACGGGACATTTTGCTTTTGCAAACAAATGTCAGACACTTGCACCACTTTTTTCGTGTGTGTCTGGCTTACATGGGCTGCTTGGGAATTGAACTCAGGCTTTGCAGGTAGGTGCCTTTAACCCCAGAGCCATCTTACCATCCCCATGATTTTTTTTTAAATTTTAATTTATTTGTGTGTGTGTGTGTGTGTGTGTGTGTAAGAGAGAGAGAGAGGGAGGGAGGGAGAGTTGATTCATTTCTTGCTTTGTGTGTCTGGCTTTATATGGGTACTGGGGAATCGAACCCAGGCCATTAAGCTTTGCAAGCAAGTGCCTTTAACCACTGAGCCATCTCTTCAGACCATCATTTGGTAGTTTTAGTCCACTACCAATATTAGTCCAAGTCCTTGGTAGACTTCATTTTAGCTCTTAAGTCCTTGCACAGGACCCTCCGTAGTCCTGACAGCTTTGGGCGATGACTCAGGCTTCCTTTGTATGTCTCCTGCCCCAGACCTGTCATTATTGTTCATTTCTCCAAGGAGCAGAGCATGCCTTCAGAGCCCTTGCTTTGTGGGTTGGGGGTGGGGCGTGAATAAAGCTGGCCATGGGCAGGGCTGTGCGGTCCTTGGGGCTCCAAGCAGACGTAGCTGCCACGGGTCCTGCTGAGGACGCAGTTGGCCAGAGGACATCCGTTGTGTCGCTCAAGAACAGAATCCATCAGGTGAACTTGGTTCAGATTCTGTTTGATCATCGTGAACTTACGTTCCATGTTTGCTTTGATAAAAGACGTGATGATAATATATTTGCAGGTGACATGACTTATCCCCCTCCCCTTTTGCTGAAAGACGCCGGGTCTTGAGAAACAAGCCACAGAGACGCTGAATGGACTTCATCAGGCTGGCTTGGTCATGTACCCCAACCAAGACTTCTGGCCCCTATGAGTGTGGGGAGACCAGATTCCACACCACTATCCAGCTCTCTGTGCACTTAGTAGGGTCTCCTGAATAGGGCTTGAAAGCTGCCTGCCTCATCATTCTATTCATACAGCAAAGACATAGTATTTCTTCTTTCACCCACTGGGTGAGCCCCCAAGAAGACCATCTCCCAAAAGCTCCTGTCGTTAGCCTTCATGATACATGCGCCTCTCCACAGAGTTGGGACCTAGCCAAGAGACCTGTGCTTCATGATCACCTGGGGGCACTCTGCCCAGTAAACACCCGTGTAGCCGCTCCGCTCAGCGCAGGGAGAGGCTGGGAAGGGAAATGACTTGGCGCGCGTTGCCCACACTGTGCCTGCCAGTGCCCGAACTGCACTGTGGCGGCCTCCTGCTGCTGGGGCCGCTGACCTCACTGCCACCCCGAATACCCTCCTCAAGCGGGGATTAGAAAAGAATAGTTGCATTTCTCGGCATGATTGTACCGTGGCCGGTTAGCTTGATTTTAATACAATTTCTTTTTTTTTTTTTTGCAGGAAAAAAAATGCTAAAATCAAGACAGGCTACAAGAGGGAGCACATCAACCTGGGCTGCGACGTGGACTTTGACATCGCCGGGCCCTCGGTCCGCGGCGCGCTGGTGCTGGCCTACGAGGGCTGGCTGGCGGCTACCAGATGAACTTCGAGACGGCCAAGTCCCGAGTGACCCAGAGCAACTTTGCAGTCGGCTACAAGACGGACGAGTTCCAGCTGCACACCAACGTGTAAGTGTGCGGCGCGCGGCGTGGGGTGAGGGTGATTTGCTTTTCCTCCTTTCCTCTGAAGCTCGGTTTTTGGTCACCGTGATGGCAGTTTGTTGACATCGGATGAACCAAATGAACCATTGCCTGTTGCCCCACCCACCCGTCTCCCGAAATGTGTTTTCATCCTTTCTATTTTGTGAGCCAGATATGTCACAGGGTGACTGATTTGTTCACAGCAGGACACGGTGGCAGTCCAGAGGGCTGTCTCCTGTCCATAGTTTCTTGGGCCCTTGTAGTGAAACAAGTCGGGGCCCGGGGTGAGGCACATGCAGCTGTCTTCCTTGTGGGGTGCCTGAGGCTCAGCTTGCCCTGCAGAGACACAGACTCGGTAGACAGCTGTGAGGTGCTCCTCTCGGTGAGATGCAGAGTGTCTTCTCTGCATGGTGGTGTGTTTAACCGCTTAATAACTGCTGGCCAGGGTGGTGAGGGGCAGAGGGGGCTACAGACTAGGTAGAAGAGAGCCTCGGGGATACACTTGAGGGATGGAGTGGTGATTTGAGTGCAGGGAAACAACTTCAACCATATATATATATTTTTTTTTTCTTTTGAGGTAGGGTCTCATTGTAGCTCAGGCTGAC